>OY730197.1:88254337-88501350 GCA_963422505.1 Pseudognaphalium luteoalbum
GAACACCATTTTCATCACCATCTTCATCCACTCACCTAACTTTCGGATTTCACTCGATTTGGTATGAAAAATCACTTTTCTTTCACTTTTCCTTTGTTATTATAGTATACAAAAATGTTACAAGTCATTATATTAAAGATCTAAACGTTTTTGGGTTGAAAAATTAAGATTTTCATCAAATAGCGCGTTGTGTCGCACGGGACCGAAAACAGTAGTGCGACACAAGCTTTTGTGTCGCAGTACCATTTTTACGTCGCATTATGCGACACAACGCCTTGTGTCGCATAAATTATCCCATGTCGCAGCATTTGCGACACAAATGCCTATGTCGCATTTATTTGTGGGTGTCGCAGGAATGCGACACAAACCCTTGTGTCGCAGAACCTTTTAGCGACACAGTACTTATGTTGCAAAACTCAGAACCTTAAAAACACATGTTTTTCACTAAGTGTCGGAACCAGATTTTACCACTTGATTTTACTCCCAATTTGGAATTCGGATGCGTTTTCACTACAACAACATAATAGAAATAAAAAAATTCCAAGCTCGACCCCAGCCAGGGGCTCTGCCCCTTGGAACCCGCCAGGGGTTGCCACCCCTTAGACCCCACTACCAGGGGCGCTGCCCTCGGACCCCCCGTACACAATTTCATACCTTATGAAACACCATGAAACAATAAATTACACCTTGAAACATTTCACAAAATATCACCAACGTCTCGTGTCGAACTTACAAAATAAACAAGGATCTTTCATGAATAAACGAGTAACATGGTTAGACTGTTAGCCAACCGCTTATATGATTATTCCTATGTTTAGGACGTTAGTGACCCACTTGGATTTAGGCTTCGCTAGAGCTCGCAACTTTACTTAGCTCAACAGGTGAGTTCACAGCCCCACTTTTAACTGCTTTACTGCTTTCAACTTGAGGTGAGAAACATAGCCAACTGCTTTATTGATTGCCATAACTGCTTTTACTTACATGATTGTATACTTGTTTTACTCAAACGATTAGAGTACTGTAAACTGTTGAACTCTTACACAAAACTGAATTTATGAAACAACATTTTCATACTATAAGCTTGTTAAACTTTGTTTGGTAAACCGGAGAACGACCGGTACTTTTATATAAATGCTGGAGAACGACCAACAACGTATTTTAGTGCCAGAGAACGACAGGCCAAGTGCACGGGAGAATGACCCGTGCATCTTTTGACCGGAAAACAACCGGTACTGTGTTTCGCTGGAGAACGACCAGCAGTATTTATTGCCAGAGAACGACTGGCCGAGTTGGACGGGAGAACGACCCGTGCGTCTGTTGACCGGAGAACGACTGGTACTATTTTGGAAACGCTGGAGAATGAACAGCAACGTATTGCAAACTGTATTTTGGGTAACATCCCACGTAAACGGTATTTTGGGTAACATCCCACACAAACTATATTTTGGGCAACATCCCAACCAAACTATATTTGGATAACATTTCACAAAATGTTTACTTAACTATTATGGCAATAACTATTTGTGAACTTATTGGTTTCAACAACTGTGCTTACAAACTCGATTCAACTATTGCAAACATAAAACCTGTAAATTCACTCAACCTCGTTGTTGATTTTTACTATGTTTTTCAGGGAATTAGTTGCGCATGTAAGAACCGCCTACACATACGGAACTAGGGCGACCCGCGAAGCTTTAGGATGCCAACTTTTGAAACTTTTGGATTTATTTTGTATAACTAAAGTGATTTTAGTCATATTTACGAAATTTACTTTTGTACACTTAATAACTTTTACATTTGTACGATTTGACAAATCGTAAACTTTGTAACTATTACATTTAGCATCTTAATATATTATGTTCTGTTGTAATCATAAGCTCTGATACGTATGCATGTACTGTGTATTGTGGCGCTCCCCATACTAAACTAAATGCTTCCGCTAAACTAAATCAACGAATTTGGGGGTGTTACAGGTACACACTATTATTACTTAGGTATGAGATACCTCACTAGATGTACACATTGGGGTACATCACTATAACAATACAAATCAATATCGTGGATTTAAACTACTTTTCAAAAGCATACAAGGTTTTATTCTTTATGTTTTCAACTAACAATCTTATGAACTCACCAACTCTATAGCTGACTCATTTTAGCATGTGTTCTCAGGTGCCCAGCAGGATTAGGATTGCTACAAGATATGCTAGCTCGAGTCGCATATTTTCAAACATCTGGATTTCTCCACATAACTTTTTCATTAAAGTTATGTATTGAAATTATTTTGCGAATTCGCAACTTGTATACACTTTTATTTTGGAAATGTATAACTATTTTTAAACGTCTCATTTAGAGTCATTCATTATGTACCTTTGTGCTTATGATAATTGATTTGGTAACACCCGACCCGATCGCTTCCGCAACCTGAAATTTAGGGGTGTTACAGATTGGTATCAGAGCCTAAGGTTATAGTGAACTAGGTTGCATTTAGTGGGCCTAGACTATGACCGTTAGGCAGTGTTCCTCATTAGGTATAACTGGTTCAGGGATTACATCATACGCGTTTAATTTAACATAGCGTAGCTAACTATGTACAATTAAATAAAGATGATTTGATATTTGAAAGGGGTTATACTGAAATCAGGAATGCATTAGTTGACTCTGATTGTTTTGTGCTAGACACCCTAGGCTATTATATGTACAGTAGGTATATATGCATAGGCCTTACTTGTGTACTACTTCCTACGTATATATATATATATATATATATATATATATATTGAGGATATATAATTCAATTACGTTGTATCATCGTATACTCGCGAAGGGGCACATCGCCTTCTTCCTCAACATCATGACTCAACACTTTCTCTGTATGTACGCATAGGAGAATATCATACTTATCACTGAACCTCGGGAAGGAGGCATAAACGTTACCTATTGGGATAGAAACCCACACATGCTAATTGTTCACAAAACTAAAATGAACAACATATGGCACGTGGTGCTACGTCGTGCTTTAGGCACAACTCTGCTTCGGCACTACACAAGACACCATGAGTGTCATACATACCAACACATTTGGCTATATCGTGCTGCGGGCACAACACACGGTACTTTGGTACTGCAACTTGGCACATTAGTGCTACACTCCCAGTATGTTGATACTGCATTACGACACGTGGTGCTGCATTCCATAGTACTTCGGTACTACACTTTCGGCACATTGGTGCTACACTCACAGTACATGGGTACTGCATTACGGTGCTTCGGGCACTGCATTACGGCACATGGTGCTGCATTTCATAGTACTTCGGTACTTCATTCATAATACAGTAGTATTACATTACTGTGCTTTTAGCACTGCATTACAGTACGCTGTTACTACATTTCATCAGTACATAGGTACTACATCCATGATACATTAATACTACGTTACGGTGCTACTAGCACTGCACTTCAGTACTTTGGGTGCTGCATTTTGACTCGTTAGAACTACACTCACAGTACGTTAGTACTGCAATATAGTCTGTTAGACTACCACAATAACCTAGTCATGGTTGACCTACGTTGGAAACACTATTTAGTCGTTATCACGACTACGCACTGAAACTACAACATCTCAACTTACTCATTTTAAGCATACGTGAGCTATTCACGTCACGACAACTTAAAGTCCGAGGACTTTCGAAAGCATAAATTAATTGCTTTCTGGATCTCATCACTAGGAATTACTGATTGTCACATCGCGCTAAACCAAAATCTTTGAATAAAGATCTCACACTTTGTCGTTTCATTTTTATTTAAGAATCATGCCGCCTAGACGACAAACATACACTCAAGCTGAGCTTGAACAATTTGCTGAACAAAGAGTGGCTGATGCTTTAGCTACTCGAAACCGAGCACGACCCTGCACCTATAAGGAATTCCTGAACTGTAACCTACCAAACTTCGTAGGAACTGAAGGGGCTGTCGGATTAATCCAATGGATCGAGAGAATGGAATCTATATTCCACATTTGCAACTGCCCCGATGACTAGAAAGTTAAGTACTCCGCCTACACCCTCCAAGATAATGCCCTTACCTGGTGGAACTCTTACGCCCAAACTGTAGGGGTCGATACCCCTCACAAACTTCCATGGGAGGAACTAAAACAATTAATGAGGGACGAGTATTGTCCTAGTGAGGAACTACACAAACTCGAGGATGAATTCTGGCACATCACCGTAAAGGACAACGACATCATGTCATACACCAATCGTTTTCACCAGCTGGCACTTCTTTGCCCAACCATGGTGAACCCTGAAAATAAACGAATCGAAAGGTACATCGGAGGACTCCCGATGCAAATTGAGAGAATGGTCACAGCCTCCAAACCCTCCACTATTCACGATGTTGTTCGCATGGCTCACAAACTCATGGCACAAGTGGTCCGACGCGGAACACCTACAACCGAAAACAACCAAGGAAAATGGAATGGAGATTCCAGCACTATTCACAACCCAACAGATCAACCCGAACCCTTGAGGTCCTACGCCACCAAACCCAAAGAAAAACGAGGCTATGCGGGTAATAAACCATTTTGTCATGGCTGTAAACGTCATCATGATGGTTCATGTGGTTTACCCTGTGAAAGATGCCAACGATTTGGACACAAAATCTGGGACTGCAGAGTTCCTGCCAATCCCGACTCTCAGAGGATATGCTTCAAATGTAGCGAACCCAGACATTACAAGAAGGATTGCCTAAAAATGAAACGCAAAATCTACCTGATCGGATCCGAGTGAACCGAATCAATCTCCGACAATGATATAGGTACATCCTTCCTCGAAAACATAATCTTTCAATTCTGATTTACACCAAGCGTGTACTTCCGCTCATCGATATTACATCTTACCGACTTAATGCCGAGTGCATCATAGGACTAGTTAACCTAGGCCAACGTAAAACTCAAAGTTTGCTTTCAGCAGACAGGACAAACTGAACGTTAACCAATCATTCGGTCCTGATAGGACTACTCACTAAACGGTCACCGTGTGACAACTATCTAGTCAGAATATGACTACAATGATGAACTGCGACACGGTCATGGATTGATTACTTTTCAACCCCGTCATAGACATGGTATGTCTACCATCTACTCGATGAACTTCTCGTACGAACACTTCTCCCCAGACTCCATGCGATCACGACTTCACTTGAAATTTCGGTACGAAATTTTCTTAAGGGGGGGAGAATGTAACACTCGGTCAATAAGGTCAATTTTCACGCCCAATTTTTACTTCAATTAATCGTACTTAGTACGAAATTATAACAAAGTATTCGAAAACTTTATATATATAATTATATATACGTAATGCAAGATGATTATTTCATAATCGCTAGAAAACAAACATGATAAAACGCATTCTAGTTACTGAAACTGCGCGAAATTTAGTTATAAAACTTTAACCCAAACATTTTATTTTTATAAAATGTTTCAACTTAAAAATATTCGAAGATATATAAAAGAATTTTATAAATTAAAAATATTATTTATTTTGCGATCGGGTACAAAAATACGGGTATTTTGTACTGTGGTTGGACACCACAGTCCTCAAATTGGGGATCTGGGTTTTGACAAAACCCAAACCCCCTTTCATTTTCATCTCATTTCCTCATTTTTTCCTCTCCATCTTTTTCTCTCTAACATCAACACCAACAACAACAACAAATAATCATCATCTTCACCCATTCATCATCACCATTTTCAGAATCATCAACAACAAGATCGACAACAACAGCAAGCAAACACCACCATCATCATCTTCATCTTCATCTTCTTCATCTTCAAGATCACCATCATCATCCAAAAACCCTCGATCTTCGAATCGTAAGGAATTACTTACTTTTCTTTGTTATTTCTTGTTAAAAACACTTAATATATCATGTATTAACATCATATCAATGAGATTTGGTCCAAAAATAGGTTAGATCTTGATTTTGGGGGAAAAATCATCGAACATACGTAAATGATGCACGACCAGATCCAGTATAGCGTCACTTCCTTAAGTGACGCATTAAGTGTCGCATAAACCCTAATCTTGCGTCACTTTCCTAAGTACCGCATAAAACCCTCTTTTTGCGTCACTGCCTAAGTGGTGCAAATTCAACACCCGACACTTGACCCGACACTTACACCCGACACTTGTTTAAGTGTCACCCATTATGCGTCACTTCCCTAAGTGACGCTAACACTTCAGAATTTCCTATTTTATGCGGCACTTCCTGAGTGTCGCATAAACCCCTAAGTGACGCTATAAGTGTTGCTAAAAACAGAATGTTTACAACTCATTTTTCACTAAGTGTCGAGACTCAAATTTTACCAGCTAATTTTACTCCGAAATGGAATTTCGGAGCATTTTTCATTACAGCAACATAATAAAAAATTTAGAGCGTTTTTCGACCCCAGCCAGGGGCTCTGCCCCTTGGACCTCGCAAGGGTTTGCTACCCCTTGGACCCCACTACCAGGGGCGCTGCCCCTGAACCCCCGTACATGGTTTCCGAACCCGAACGACAAATCAATACTTACACAACTCGCTTAGACAAACTGATTTGTCTCGTACTCCTATAACCTAACGTGTTTAGGACACTAGGAGGTTACCCATCAGGCAACGCGCGTATCGTAGGATTGCTAGCTCCTCAGGTGAGTTCAAAGCCCCACTCTTTCAACTATTTTACTGTTTTCGAATTATAATGATAAAACCTTTATAATTCACACTCAACTATGTTACTGTTATGTAATACATAATGTGTAATACTTAGGAATTACACCCATTATATTGTTGTAGAACAATATCACTACTTAACATAGATAGGTTGCCATTGTAAATTGTTAAATTATTGAAAAACTATCACCATAACATAACTTGACTAAGTTATCATTATGCATTGAGCATATTGTCGCGGGACAATACTATCAAACACACTAGAACTAGTTAGTTCTACCTACCTTGGACAACGACTAGACTTTTACAGGATTAGTTTTTCTTTTAGGAACTAAGAATGCTGTTATATTTCATTATTAATAGGATAGATTGTACTTAAGTAAACATTAACCACGGACCTCATTATACTTGCTAGGCTGAGGCTAGAAGTATACGTTAGTAACATACGTTAGTATAGACTCTTTATGATAATACAAAATAACTAGGTGATGAGTTGTTCATACCTAGGCTTATTGTGCTGGACCTAATATTTGTATATACATGATTAGATACACTAAACTACCATCATAGGTTACATGATACTCGGTAGGACGTGTTTGTTGATTAGACTTATATATATACATATATATATACATACTCGTACTCTATCTCGAGCACTTGGTGCTACCTACAATCTACATATGTATATTGGTACACATACACTTATACAAACACAATTACTATAGTCGGGCATGTCGTGGTACTGTCGGCTCTCAATTTCCCTAGTCGGACATGTCATAGTACTGCCGGCTTTCGATTTTATACATTGCTTGCAAATCAACCGGTCGATGCCGAGGAGGCACAAAACGATGCCACGATAAAGTGGGTACCAAATGATGCCACGGTAAAGTGGGCACAATTATGATATCGCGGTAAAGCGGTACAATCGATGGATTAACGAGCTTACACTCGGGGTTCACACTCAATCGATGGATCAACGAGCTTACACTTGGGGTTCACACTCAATCGATGGATCAGCGAGCTTACACTCGGGATTCACACTCAATCACGGATCGGTGAGTTTACACTCAAGATTCGCATTAGTTAACAGATCGGTGAGCTTTCACGCGAGGTCATTAACTGAGTATTTGATTGAATACTCAATCATAGTTCTGCGGGACTACAAATTCATGTTGCTGGAGTCAACACAATATGTCAAGGGGGCACACCAACACTTACTACTAAATAAGAAATGTTATTGCTTGTAACTATATGACGTAGTCATACACACACTCGATTTACACTCAGGCAGGTATTGCCTCACATAAAAAGACTTACTCATACCTGATAGGTAACTAGGCATGGATTGCCACACCCTCGATATGACAAGGTCATACACATACTTGTTAGTACCTAGGCATGGGTTGCCTGACATCATCATAGACATACCATTACCGGATAGGTATCTAGACACGGATTGCCGTTTTCCTCAATGTACTTAGGTACACACCACTATTACTTAGGTATGAGATACCTCACTCAATGTACACATTGGGGTACATCACTCTAACAATACAAATCAGTATTGTGGATTTGAACTACTTTTCAAAAACATACAAGGTTTTATTCTTTATGTTTTCAACTAACAATCCTATGAACTCACCAGCTCTATTGCTGACTCGTTTTAGCATGTATTCTCAGGTGCCCAACAGGATTAGGATTGCTACAAGATATGCTAGCTCGAGTCGCATATTTTTAAACATCTGGATTTCTCCGCATAACTTTTGTATTATAATTTTGTTTTGAAATTATTTTGCGAACTCGCAACTTGTATACACTTTTATTTTGGAAATGTATAACTATTTTTAAATGTCTCATTTAGAGTCGTTCATTATGTACCTTTGTGCTTGTGATAATTGATTTGGTAACACCCAACCCGACCGCTTCCGCAACCTGAAATTTGGGGGTGTTACAGTTTGAGGTGTTTTGATGGTAGTTTGGTAGTGATTTATGGTGGTGGTTTTAGAGAGAGAATTGAGAGAGAAATGGAGGTGGAGAGAGAGAGTGAGAATGAAAGAATGAGATTGGGGGTGGGCTGATTTTTGTCAAGAAAAAGGAAGGGATTTTTGTCCCAATTTTGTGATATTTAACCCGTGTTCGTTTACCCGATCGTTAAATGTAAAAATATTTTTAATTGGTACATTTTTAAATACGTACTCGAATATATTTTTACTTGAGATATTTTATAGAAATAATTTAAGTGAGTTATAATATTTTAACTTTGTTTTGTTTCAGTTTACGAAATAAATGTTTCACATTACAAAATAATTCGTAAGTATTATCAACCTAATATTTAATAAACGTTAATGTTATTTAATAATTTCATATTATAAAATAATTTTGTTCACCAACAGTCGTATATTTTTGTTGTTTTTGTTCCAATTGTTTTGTACGTATTTACAACCAATTACGGAATGTAATACTACGCGTATTAACTAGTTGGGCTTTGCTAGACTTATCTCTAAAATGCGTTGTGAGTTCACTTTAAGTTAGGGAATTAGCCTAAAAATGCATGCAAATTACGTTTATAATTATGTCGAGATTGCGGGGTGTTACATTCTCCCCCTGTTAGAGAAATCTCATCATGAGATTTAAAAATCGTGTCGGAACGCCCGTCGCGTATGTTTTCCGAAAAAAACTGTTGTTCAACAGTAGTAATAGTTTACATAGCGCTCTAAGTTGCCATAAAGTTCTAGTAGTTCATGTATACTCGTTGTATAGATTAATGAGTTATGTGTTTAAAAGTGGTTAAAGTTTACCATGTTTTAGGTTCGAAATGACATTCTAGTAGCGTAACGTTAAAGCAAAACAATAGGTTGCTAAAGCGTACCAATGTTAGTGTAGGGATCCTCTGGTGCATCCCGTGCACTAATGACGTATGCGCGTCCGTGAGCGGGTTCATTGTTGGCGATGCGGTTGTTGTTGTTCTGATTGTTGTTGGCGTTGTTGAGATGTGGGCACTGATTTCGGTAGTGTCCTGGTTCGCCACACTCAAAACAGCCAGTGTTTTGTCACTCAGGGTTTGCTTGAGTGGGAGGGTTATTTCTACTTGCGTGGGCTCGGTGTCCCCATTGGCTGTATTTTCCACAAAGGGAACATTCGCCCTCGTGATGCCTTTCGCATTTTCCTCATTTAGGCCTCTTGCCTAGGTAAGGTTTCAGTTCAGGGTTGGTGATTACGGCGTATGCTCTAGTGTTTCCCATATTCCTGTTTTGTTGACCCTGAAGGTCATTACTCTCGCTGTTCCATTTTCGCTTGTTGTTTCCAGAGTCACCCGCATCAGCACGGTTGGGTTTACTTTTCCTTGAAGCAGCTTTCAAGGTTCCAATTAAGGCCGCGTCATTAGTCAAGCTTTGAGCCAGATCCACTGCACTTCTAAAAGTAGTTGGTTTGAGGACATCACCATGCCTCTGATCTGTGGTGCCAAACCTACAGTGTATCGTTTAATGCGTTCGCTCTCAGGAGTCACCATGTGAGGTACGAGGAGTGCAAGCTCTTGGAACCTTATCGTGTATCCGGTAATATCAACACTGATCATCTGGATGTTCCATAGCTCAGTTTCGAGTTACTGAAGCTCACTAGGAGAGCAAAACTCTTCCATCATCATCTGTTTCAAAGTCTCCCACGAGATGGAGTAAGCAGTTGTGCGTCTAAGGATTTGGACTTTGGCGTTCCACCAGGTCAACGCTTTGTCGGCGAGGGTACACGTGGCGTATTTCACCATTTTTTGGTTGCGCAGTCGCTAATGTCGAGGACCGATTCCATTTTCTCGATCTAGTAGACTAGGCCGATGGCCCCCTTCAGTCCCGGTGAATGTGATGGGTTTGCAAGCTTGGAAGGTTTTGTATGAACACCCTCGTTGGGTATTCGCCGGTGTCTCACTGTTGACGGGAGTGGTTCCACTGCTGTGCACCACGTTATCATGATTGCGGCTTGCCTCATACTGGGCTATTGCTTCTGCTACACGTCGTTTGATGATCTGTTCGGTGGTTTCAACGACAGGAGGTGTAGTCACTCGGTGACTGTTTTGGGTCTTTCTTTGTTTAGGCAACATGATGACGTTCTGCGATGAAGGAAATGCAGAAGTCAATGCCAATGAAAAAGGATGTGAAGAATAAAGTTTCACATAGTTTTAGTTATTGAATATTAAGAAGGAATGACAAGATCCCCGTCACGTATCTTACGACTATTAAACATCCACATGTACTTAGTATAATATTATCACGTTGGCCAGGCATCATTATATGATGCTAAATACATACTTCTTTTCATTAACCGCTTAATACGATCAGGTTCGTATGAGATCAGAGTTAGAATTGAACGAATCGAACGTAGTGAGGTTCAATAAATGAATTACGCGTACTGATGTGTCGTAACGATAGTTAGACGTATGAAAATGTGTATGCATGTGCGTTCTAGCCAAAGTAATAGTCTAGGTCTCTAAGGTTTCTAAGAAATCTAGTTCGCTATAACCAATGGCTCTTATACCAATCTGTCTCACCCCCAATCATTAATTAAGTTTATCAGAAGTTTATGGAAGCATTAGATCGAGTGGGGGGGTCGACGTATACGAAGTACATGCATACATATCAGAGCATATGATTACAACAGAACATATATATTAAGATGCCAAGAGTAATAGTGACAAAGTTTACGATTCATCGAATCGTACAAGTGTAAAAGTTGTTAAGTTTACAAAAGTAGATTTCGTAAATATGACTAAAACAGATTAGTTATATAAAAGAAATCCCGTTGTCAAAAGTTGGCATCCTATTTGCTTCGAGGGTCGCCTATGTTCCGTATGTGCAGGAGGATCTTACGTGCAGCTAATTCCCTGAAAAACATAGTAAAAGTCAACAACGAGGTTGAGTGAATTCAAAGGTTTTATGTTTAAGTGTAATTTTGATCAACCAATTTGCTTGTAACATTTTGCCATAGCAATTTAAGTAATGTTCATCAAATATGAAGTTTTGTTGGGATGTCACCCAAAGTACAGTTGTAATAGTTTGTCCAAGAAGTAGGACCATTCAATGTTTGCCCAAGAAGTAGGGACTAAAACGTTTGTTCAAGAAGTAGGACTTAACAATATCTGCCCAAGAAGTAGGGACTTTTCATGTTGTGTCCAAGAAGTAGGACTGGCATCCAAGATGTAGGACCCACTGCTCAAGAAGTAGAGCCTTCACCCAAGACGTAGGATGGAACCTTTCCCAAGAAGTAGGGACTTTCTGTATGTTTGCCCAAGACGTAGGGACTTTCTGTATGTTTGCCCAAGACGTAGTGACTTTCTGTATGTTTGCCGAAGACGTAGGGACTTTCTGTATATTTGCGCAAGATGTAGGGACTTTCTGTATGTTTACCCAAGACGTAGGGACTTTCTGTATGTTTGCCCAAAACGTTGGGACTTTCTGTATGTTTATGAAAATGTTGTTTCATAAAAGTCTATTTGTATGAAAGTTCGTGATGCTTTATAACTAGTCGTATGAAATCATTCATAAAATGTATAAGTTTAGTTTCGAAAAGACTCTAGTTATCAATTAAAACATGAAATCATCATTAATAATTTTTATTAATAGTTGGAAGTAATCAACAAGTTAGCAATCGCTAAAACTAAGTAAGTAATGGCAACAGTAAAAGTCGTACTATATTTTCCACCCCTGTTTAAAAGTATTAAGGCAATAAAAGTAGGGGCTGTGAACTCACCTGATGAGCTAAGTATGTTCGAGTTCTAGCAAAGCCTAATGTCCAAGTCTAGTCTGAAACCTCCTAACGTCCTAAACGTATGAGATTTAATAAGTATATGGATGTCTAAGTCGACCATCCATGCTAGTGTTTGTACAACCAAGTAATGTCCAAAGCGTTTGTTAAATATGTATGTTTGTATTTCGTAGTTGTGAAAATGTATACGACTCGTTGGTGTTGGTTTGAAATCAACATTTCGATAATAAAAGTATTGTTTGTAATGTTTGTAAAGTTCATGTATCGTATCGTATGTAAGTATTCGTTCTCGGTTAAGTACAACAGTGAAAAAGATGTTATAAATCTTCTGTTTTTAGCGACACTTGAGGCGTCACTTGGCTTGGGGTAGCATCACTGAGGTTAGTGTCGCGTTAAGTGACGTTCAGAGTAGTGGGCGACATTTGAGCGAGTGACGCAGGGAGTGCCGGGTGAGGCTGGTTACCGACACTTAACGAAGTGTCGCAAAAGAGGGTTTGTGGCGTCACTTAAGCAAGTGACACAAAAAGAGGGCATTATGCGGCACTCGAGCAAGTGAAGCAAAAGAGGGTTTTATGCGACACTTAATGCGTCACTTAAGTGTTGCTACACTGTTTTTGAGCCTGATGCGTCACTTACAACTGTTCGAAGATCGGTTTGGAAAAACGAGTTTTGGTTCGATTTTTGGACATAATAAGTTGATAAAAATACTAAAACATGATGTATTAAGCATCATAAACATGAAATATCAAAAGAAATAGTGAAATCTAAGAGTTTTCGGAGATGTCGGGATCTTACAAAGTTGTCGCGAGAGAAATCCGAAAAGATAGAAGTGTAGAGCTCGTTGTCGTGATCGTTTTATTCCAAAGGAGCTAGGTGGTTTGAGGTGTTTTGATGGTAGTTTTGTAGTGATTTATGGTGGTGGTTTTAGAGAAAGAATTGAGAGAGAAATAGAGGTGGAGAGAGAGAGTGTGAGAATGAAAGAATGAGATTGGGGGTGGGCTGATTTTTGTCAAGAAAAAGGAGGGGGTTTTTGTCCCAATTTTGTGATATTTAACCCGTGTTCATTTACCCGATCGTTACATATAAAGATATTTTTAATTTGTACATTTTTAAATACATATTCGAATATATTTTTACTTGAGATATTTTATAGAAATAAGTTAATTGAGTTATAATATTTTAACTTTGTTTTGTTTCGGTTTACGAAATAAATGTTTCACATTACAAAATAATTCGTAAGTATTATCAACCTAATATTTAATAAATGTTAATGTTATTGAATAATTTCATTTTATAAAATATTTTTTTCACCAACAGTCGTATATTTTCGTCGCTTTTGTTCCAATTGTTTTGTACGTATTTACAACCAATTATGAAAGGTAATACTACGCGTATTAACTAGTTAGGCTTTGCTATACTTATCTCTAAAATCCGTTGTAAATTCACTCTTAGTTAGGGAATTAGCCTAAAAATGCGTGCAAATTACATTTATAATTATGTCAAGATTGTGGGGTGTTACAGCCACCATCAACCACCATCAAATTTCTTAACTATTTGTAATAATAATTAGCTCAAGAGTTCTAGCATCATCATCTCATCTCATCTCCATCAAAATCTTTGTAAGGAAACTCATCTCTTTTTTCATATATGTTTATTTACATGTTTTATAGCTCATCTAACTTGAATATGTCCAAAACTCTTGCTAAAAATCATTTTTATAAAGCAAACATAAACATGCAATAATCTGCCTTCAAAAACTCAGTCCACCAAAATGGCCATATATGGAGTTCTAAGAAGAGTTCGACAACGAATTATTTTTTAAAAGTTGCGTGTTGAAAAGAGCTACAACTTTCATGTTTTGCACTTTTACTAGAACTGTACGAATTTTTGTGGATAAACTGATCTTTGGGACTGACTCGAAAATGTTCGATAAATATGTTCGGTTGTTACGCGAAATGAATTACCTATGTAAATGGACACTATAAATCTTAGGGATTTTATGTTTGAACACTAGATTAGTGGATGATCAGTTGGTAAAAATCTCAGACCTTAATTTGGAACAGAGGTTGTAGAAATCATATGGCGTAACAAACCGACAAAAACCGAAAACATAAAATCATAAAGTTTGAACTTGCGTACTAAAAACCGACACCTTGAAATAACTCTGACACAAACAGACAACTTTTATAAGCTTTATTAACTGAAATATGGGTTGGGTAAAAGTTTTGGGTCAAACCGTCATAGTTGACCACGTTTTTGACTTAGCCAAAATCTGATCAGACTTAGTGTTGCAGAAACCAAATGTTTTCAGCGACACTCCATCTAGTGACGCATATTATGTTTGGACCTTATTATTAGCGTCACTTACCCTTAGTGTCGCCATAACCAAGTGACGCCCATAACCGACTCTACCTTAAGGGACGCCAAATCATCCTCACATAAGTGACGCATAAATCCGAAATTGACCACATCTAACACTGACCCTTAGTGACGCTACTCAGTGTCACCTTTATGCGACACTTAACCCAATGACGCTAATAACTCGCAGACATTGATTTTCTGCGACACTTACATGAGTGTCGTCAATAATTACCTAGTGACGCATTGAGTGTCGCCTAAAATAGAAACCTTAAAA
This sequence comes from Pseudognaphalium luteoalbum, assembly GCA_963422505.1. NCBI lineage: Eukaryota > Viridiplantae > Streptophyta > Magnoliopsida > Asterales > Asteraceae > Pseudognaphalium > Pseudognaphalium luteoalbum. Next base: position 88,269,435 of record OY730197.1, read on the forward strand.
CTAGTTTTCACACTAAGTGTCGAACGTCATATAACATCTATGCTTATACGATATAACTCAGTATCACCTAAAACATGCTTTGTAAGTACACGATATAACATTATAATAATAATGTCTTAACGAATTATTATACAAACTTTCACCAATGGGTCGTATACATTTTGACAAACAAACTTGAACAACTTATTTGGACATACTAGTTGATGAACTAGCTTTAGGTGGACATAAACCCCCCACCTACCCGATTGGCTTAAGTGGACATTAACGCCCACTTATACAATCTCTATAGATGGTCTTTTGAGACATCTAATTACAACCTCATACGTTTAGGGCGTTAGGAGGTTGCACACGGGTCGATAACACCAACTACTTGCTATTTGATTATTGCTTGCTACCTGCTAAACCCTGCTGAGTTTCATAGCCCCTTTGTACTGTTTTTCACTAGGGTGAGACTACATACAACTGTTTTATATAAACTACTTTTATGATCACAAGTACTGACAATAACTTTTCGTACGGATTGCATGAGACCTTATGATAATCCACTAAAGCCCTCTTCCCATCATAGTTCGTTAATATATGCGTGAATATTATTGGATAGTACTATCAGGGTTTGACAAACCTCGTCCGGGCTAGTCGCTCTAGCCAACCCACGGGCGCAATATTAATTGTGAATTAGAAGTGTATCGGATTAGTACACTTATCGGAGGCAAACAACGTTAAGCTCGAACTATGAGAATCATATAAATTGTTTACTTATATTGCAATATGCAATACTTTTACTTATCATTGACGATGATACAATTTTGGTAATCTTGTGGATCATACTTATAACTGTTTGCTTACAAACCTATGAACTCACCAACTTTATGTTGACCTTTTAGTATGTATTTCTCAGGTAACCCGTCGCAGTAGGAAGCATAAGGATAAGCTTAGCTCGAGTCGCATGGTTTTCAAATCATCAAGGAACTAGATTGCATTACAATATTTTGTAGATATAGTTATGTAATTCTACTTTTGTTATGCGAACTCCTATAACTTTTGTAAACATTTGAATTATTGTAATGTAACTATTTTTCAAACGTCTCATATAGAGGTCATTTGCTTTAATCTTTATTTTGTGATATTTAATTTGGTCGGCTCCCCCATGACACCTCCTACTTCCGCTTCCACGTGTTTTGGGGGTGCGACATAGTCGGAGCGTAACTTGATCGCGTGTAACGTTGGGTACATTGAACATGTCGGGGATCTCCAGGATTTTCTCGACGTGCTCGTTAGCATCGTCTTTGTCTTCTCCTCGAAAAGGGTTCTCTCTAAGTTCCTTGAGGAACTGTCCCTTGATTTTGAACTCCACTTCACGCGCAATTGTGGGTCTCACTACTCCTCGAGGGTCATGTTGGCGATGTTAACTGCCATTTCAAATTTTGGTTCTGATTGATCGCTGGGATATTCAATTGGTGGTCTAGCGCGATACTCTCCGTATTTGCCCTCGAAATGTGATTTGTAATTGAAAGCCAGCAGGGTGTAAGGAGTCCTATCAAATTCCTCGTACTCTTCGTTAAGAAAAGGTTCGAATATTGGTGAATTGGGCGGTGCAGAAAAAGTGCGTCTTCTTTGATGAAATGTACGCTCAGGTTCTGCGAATGGAACGGTTAGGACGGTTTTCGAAGTTTGGGTCATATACTTCCTGCAATAAATTTATCTAGTAAGTAGAATAGGCTACTAAGGTATCCTAAACAGAGCAACTTAATCTAAAAATCACACTCCTACCCACTAGACAAAAGCAAAGAACAAAACTATCAACCAATAAATCACAAACAAAACAACTACACAATTTAAACAAGTTCCAAATTATTTAATTGAATCAAACCGCTCCCCGACAGCGGCGCCAAAACTTGATGTCGTGTAAAAGATGTTATAGTTTAAAAAATAGAATTACTTTACTTGCTAATACACAACTCAGGCAAGAATACCCGATCGAATAATAGTATAGTATGGTAGGTCAGGATCGAACACGAGGAACGGATGTCAATTCGAATAAAATGGAAATTGTTATGAATAATGAAAACAGTAAATAAGGGGACGTTTTAGTTCCGAACGAACAATTGACTAACAATTATGAAATGTGAATAAAACTTTAAATTAAATAACTAAAATAAATAATTTATAAAACAATTAATCAAATAATAATACTTGATTCAAATGATAGAAGAAATGTATTTACTTAGACTACTTTCCTTATAATCCGGTTATCACTTTATTGATTTGCTCAAACGATGGATCTTATTGCGACATAACTAATAAGACAACCACCTTTCCGAGGTAAATTAATCTAACACAATTAAGAAAGACACAAGGTTGTTTTCAACACGCTAATTGTTCAACTAACGTTGCTCACCAAATTGTGTTCTAAATTAAACCTACGCCGTTTATTGTATTTACTTTCGCGACTTGAATCAACAAAGTCTATAGTTAATTATAACTATCTTGTTCAATCATGATTATTACCAATTATTTACCCCAACCTATCAAACTCAATATGTTTAGCAATGATTATCAACCGAAATCAACAATCATCAATAATTTACTACTCAAAAGGAACTCAATTTCAAATGATTAGTAAACCACGTTAGGTAATCACTAATCATCAATCAATAAACAAGGATCATCAAATAAATACACAAACATTCATAAAATCCAATATCCTTCGCAAATCAATTATCAAACCATCATCTAAGCAAATACACAAATAGTTTAGCCAATCATAACGTTACAGAAAATCATCCATGAACATGAAATCAAAATCATAATCAAATGAAAGAGAGTAACGTTTTCGAACCGAGAAACTGAAGAAATGAATGAACAATTGAAAACCTTTCACTTCTCCTTGCTCTTGAATCTCCAAAATACTCCAGAAATGAGGTGCTTTGAGGTAAAAATCGGCTGGAACAAGTGTTAGGGTGATAACCCTAAAAATGAGATTAGAATGGTATTTAACCCTAATCGACCGTTTTGATCCATCCGGCGGATGGAAGTTCCATCCGGCGGATGGAAGTTCCATCCGGCGGATGGATGCAAAATGTCCAATAACTCGGCCCGCGACTCTCGCAGCCTGGCTCACTCAATCCAACTGCCGGATAGAATGTTCATCCGAAGGATGGAATTAAAATCCCATTTTTTCTTTATTTTTATCCAACACTCTTTTTCCTAACTTCGAATATTTAGCTTCTTTTCTTCAATGCTAGCTCGCTTTCTGTTTTTTTATGATCCAAGCTCCAAATAAATTCCTTAATGCAAATATAAACGAAATAAGTATCGAATTCACATAAAAAGCATTAGAAATTAATCAAACAAAGGAGGTAATTAGTACTATAATCTAGTACATTTTGGCGTTTATCAATCCTCCTCAGTGAATGTTTTCTTTTGATGCTTGGAGGAGGTGAACCCAGATGTAGTCATTTCGCTGGTCCTTTTTCGCTTTGTAAGAATAGATGAGATATGTAGTTGATCCTCCATTTGTTCATCAGTATTATCTTCTTTATTAGTACATTCTGACCATCATCATTTTTGTCATCACCATTGTTATCATCATCATCATCATCTCCATCATCCATGCTGACATCATTTTCATCCTCATCCTCATCCTCCTCCCTATTCATCCATGTCCATCGAGCCAGTTCAAAACTAACTGACTCCCCCTCGATCTTAGCTACCTCATCAGCATCCCACTCTTATACCTTATAATCATACATCCTGAGTTCATCTGGATGAAACTCAGGGAATGCAATCTCATCATACTCATCCTCATCAGTATCAACATCCATATCAATCCATGATAACTCTGCAACTTCAGCAGCTTCTAACTCAGGTTTCTCAGCAATAGACCGAAGGGAGAAAGATTCTAACAAGATATTTCTGTGATCAGCATATTCATTGATGAAATCTTTATTTTCATCAACTAGTCTCTCCACCTTTTCATCATAAAAAGATGCTACACACTCCTTGATCCAGCGATAGAGTTTCTTGTTATCAATGCGGAGGGCATCAACTTCAGCTTTCGTAGCTTGATGATATGCAGTCATGGAAGACCTAGCTGTTCGGCTATGGAGGACCTAGCCGTTCGGCTATGGAAGTCCAGCCGTTCGGCTAAGGTAGCCTAGCCGTTCGGCTAAGGAAACCTAGCCGTTCGGCTGATGAAATCCAGTCGTTCGGCTAATGAAATCCAGCCGTTCAGCTCAGGGACCAATTTCAGGTCTGTTCGCGAAATCAGTTGGGAAAACGAGTATAGGTTCGATTTTTGGACATAATCTACTTGATAGAACACTAATACATGATGATATATGTTATTTAAACACGAAATTTAAAGAAAATTAGTAAGTGTTCTTACGTATGAAATTTTGGAATTGAAAATGGAGATGAAGCTTGGTGATGATGATGAAGAAGATGATGATGATGATGATCCACAGTTGGTGCTGCTGCTTCGTTGTTGATTGTGGTTGATGTTGTTGTTTTTGATTTGGGTTTTTGATGGTGTCGAGAGAGAGCAGAGATGGACCGATGATGAAGATGAAATGAAGGAGAAGAAGAAGAAATAAGTCGGCCAACTCCAATTATTGGAGTTGGTTGGCTCCCACGCGTAGCACAAAATACCCATGGTTTTGTACCCGATCGATAACTAGTATAATATTTTCAAATGATAAATTTCTAAAAAAATGAAATCGTATATACTTTTAATCGAAGTATTTTATAAAAATACTTTTAGTGAGATATTAAAATATATCTTTGTTTTAAGTTTGAATGACGGATATGGGTCGAATGGTTTCGTCGCGTTTGAGTAAGATTGAATAAAATGAATATGTTTTATTTTTGTCTAATGTAAATAATAATTACTATTTCCAATAATAATACATTATTTATAAGTTTTGTTGCGAATGTTTTTACTTTGTACGATACGAATACTTTATTTATTATCGAATTGATATATAATAAATACTGAGTATATTAAATAATAGTTTCATATTACTTAATATTTGTTTTCACCAACTCCCGTGTAAATGAATCGGAATTTGACTTATTGAAAATGCACGATTAAATTTAATCGCGTACCGATATATATTCAACAATATATATATATATATATATATATATATATATATATATATATATATATATTGATACATACAATTAGCCTAATACACAGTACTAATTACATGTATTTCTAAATGATTAGGAACTAATAACTAGTCCTAATTTGACGGGTGTCACAAATTCGCTGATCAAAGAGTGGCTGATGCTCTATCTACTCGAAACCTAGCGAGACCCTGCACCTATAAGGAATTCCTGAACTGTAACCCACTAAACTTCGCTGGAACTGAAGGGGCTGTCGGATTAATCCGATGGATCAAGAAAATGGAATTTGTATTCTACATTTTCAACTGCCCTGATGACTGCAAAGTCAAGTACGCCACATATACCCTCCAGGATGATGCCCTTACCTGGTGGAATTTCTACGCCCGAACGGTAGGAATCGACACGGCTCACGAACTTCCATGGGAGGAACTGAAACAATTAATGAGGGACGAGTATTGCCCCAGTGAGGAACTACACAAACTCGAGGATGAACTTTGGCACCTCACCGTACAAGACAACGATATCATGACATACACCAATCGTTTTCACCAACTGGCACTCCTTTGCCCAACCATAGTGAACCCTGAAAGCCAACGAATCGAAAGGTACATCGGGGGACTCCCAATGCAAATTTAGGGAACGGTCACCGCCTCTAAACCCGCTACCATTCAAGAGGCTGTTCGCATGGCCCACAAGCTCATGGCACATGTGGTTCGACGTGGAACACCTGCAACCGAAAACAACCAGGGAAAATGGAATGGAGATTCCGGCACTAGTCACAACCCAACAAATCAACCCAAACCCTTGAGGTCCTACGCCACCGAACTCAGAGAAAAACGAGGCTATGCGGGTAATAAACCATTTTTTCACGACTGTAAACGTCATCATGATGGTTCATGTGGGTTACCCTGTGAAAGATGCCAATGATACGGACACAAAATCTTGGATTGCAGACTTCCTACGAATCCTGACTCACAAAGGATATGCTTCAAATGTAAAGAACCCGGACATTACAAGAAGGATTGCCCAAAAAGGAAACGCAAAATCCACCTGATCTCCGACAATGATATAGGTACATCATTCCTCGAAAACATAACCTTTCAACTCTGATTTACACCAAGAGTGTACTTTCGCTCCTCGATATTACATTTCACTGACTAAATGCCGAGTGCATTATAGGGCTAGTTAACCTAGGCCCACGTAAAACTCAAAGTTTGCTGTCAGCAGACTGATCAACTGAACGTTCACCAACCACGTAGTCCCGATAGGACTCTTTAAATGGTCACCTTGTGACAACTGCCTAGTCTCGAATGGACTACAATGTAAACGGTTACCTAGTAGCCACGACCTAATCATACCTTGAACAAACGATATAGTCAGAATTTGACTACAATGATAAACTACGACACAGTCACGGATTGACTGCTTTTCAACCTCGTCATAGACATGGTATGTCTACTATCTACTCGATGAACCTCTCGTACATACATTTCTCCCCAGAACCCACGCGATCACAACCTTACACGAAATTTCGGGATGAAATTTTCTTAACAGGGGGAAAATGTAACACCTGGTCAAAAAGTCAATTTTCGCGCCCAATTTAAACATAAATTACTCGTATTTAGTTACATATTAATACTAAACACTTAAAACTTTATATATAAATTGTATATATATAAACATTCGTAATTACTATAATCACGCTTAAACAAAGTGTTCAAAAATGTAAGTCGTTTTAATTTAAAACGCATCCTGGTAAACTAAAACCTCGCGAAAACAATCTATTAAATTTTAGTTTCAATATAGTATTTTTATAAAATACTTCAACTCGAAAACATTTCAAATTAGTATAAACGAATTTTAGAATTTAAAATACTATTTTAAATTACGATCGGGTACAAAAATACGGACATTTTGTACTGTGGTTGGAGACCACAGTCCCCAGAGTGGGGAATCTGAGAATGGATAAAACCACCTCCACCTTCCCTTTTTCTTTCATTTCTATTTTATAAAAACACAAACACCACACATCTCTCTCTAAAACTCTCTCAATCTCTTCCTCTATATCCACACCAACCACCACCACCGACCACCACCACCACCACCGGCGACCACCACCACCTCCATCATCATCATCATCATCATCATCTACGGAATCATCATCAACAAGCATTCATCATCATCACCACCTCCATCTTCATCATCAAGAACACCATCATCATCCAAACCCTTGAATTTTCAAATCGTAAGGATTTCTTCACTTTTTCTTGATATTCCTTGTTAAAAACACTTAATATATCATGTATTAACATTATATCAACAAGATTCGGCCTAAAAAAGGGTTAGATCTTGCTTTTGGGTGAAAAGTCGTCGAACAATCCGTTATGTCGCAGGGGACCAAAAACAGTGCTGCGACATAGGCTATGTCGCAGGTTATGTCACAGGATGGATGTTGCTGCTTATGTCGCATCATTGCGACACAAATCCTTGTGTCGCACTAAAATCACCGATGTCGCATCTAGCGACACAAAGCCTTATGTCGCATTAAATTGCGGATGTCGCACTTGGCGACACAAACCCTTGTGTCGCAGAACCCTTTTAGCGACACAATCTTTGTGTCGTAAAACACAAAACCTTGAAAACACATGATTTTCACTAAGTGTCAAAACTAAGATTTTGCCACTCAATTTTACTCCAAAATGGAATTTCGGAGCGTTTTTCACTACAGCAACATAATAGAAATAAAATATTTCCAAGCTGACCTGGCAGATCGACCTCAGCCAGGGGCTCTGTCCCTTGGAGCCCGCCAGGGGTTGCCACCCCGTGGACCCCGCTACCAGGGGTGCTGCCCCCGGACCCCCGTACACAGTTTTCAAACCTGGGCGACGAACGAATATTTGCACAACGCACTTAGACAAATTGATTTGTCTCTTACTTATATAACCTCACGTGTTTAGGACACTAGGAGGTTACCCATCGGACGACACGCGTATCTTAGGATCGCTGACAACTCACAGGTGAGTTCATAGCCCCACTCTTTCAACTGTTTTACTGTTTTCGGGGTGAGACTCATGCTCAATTACTGTTTTCGAATTATAATAATAAACCTTTATAATTCACACTTAATCAAATTACTATTATGTAATACAAATGTGTAATACTTAGAAATTACACCTATAATAACGCTATTGAACAAAACCACTACTTAACCTAGTTAGGTTATATTTATACTTTGGTCATATTATTGCGAGACAATATCATGGAATACATTAGAACTAGTTAGTTCTACCCACATTGGACAACATCTAGATTTTTACAGAGTTAGTCTTCCTTTTAGGAACAAAAACTGCGCATATATATTCCAGGACTTTTAAATTGGAATTGAACTCAAGTAAACAACAACCGAGGATCTCAATACACTTGCTAGGCTGAAGCTAGGAGTATACATTAGAAATATACGTTAGTATGGATTTCATATACTAATACCAAAACAACTAGGTGATGATTAATCATACCTAGGCTTATTGTAACACAACAAAATAGTTAAGTACTGTATATACATACTTAGCTACAATAAATCAATTTCATGGGCTACATGATACTCTATCTGAGGTATTTGTTAATTCGACTTATATATATATATACACACACACACACATGCTTGTACTTCATCTCGAGCACTTGGTGTCACCTACAATTTACTTATGTATATAGGTATACATACACGCATACGAACACAATTAAACTATTCAGACAGGTCGTTGTACTGTCGGCTCAATTACTCAAGTCGGGCATGTCGTAGTACTGCCGGCTCAATTTCAAACGTCGCTTGCGAGCAATTCAGTCGATGCCAGTTGGGCACACAACGATGCCACGGTAAAGTGGGCACAAAACGATGCCACGGTATTGCAGTGGGCACAAGTCCGATATTGCGGTAAAGCGATACGATCGATGGATGGGCGAGCTTATGCTCGCGATCCACACTCATTCAAGGATGGACGAGCTTATGCTCGTGATCCGTAACAAGTTAACGGGTCGGTGAAGTTTCCACGCGAGGCTGTTAGCTCAATCATGTCCGGGTTAGCACACACTAACTGGTCAAACGGACACAATAAATACTCTATCATGTTCGGGTTAGCACGCACTAACTGGTCAAACAGACACACAATAAACACTCAATCATAGTTTTGCGGGACTACAATCAACTGTTGTTGGATGCAACACAATAACATTCGATCATAGTTCTGCGGGACTACAATATATTTTTGCTGGACACAACATATTTTGCCATGCGGGCATCTTAACACTTTACTAAAAGATAAGTAACATTATTACTTGTTATTATATGACGCGGTCATACAATTAACCGATTCATACTTAGGCATGTATTGCCTCACGTCTGTAGACTCAATTATACCTTATAGGTATCGAGATATGGTAAGCCACAATCTTTATGTACTTAGGTACACGTCACCACTACTTGGGTATGAAATACCCCGTTAGATGTATACACACACTGGTATTACAACAACATAACAAAACAAATCAAAATCGTGGATTTTGAAACCATCTTTCAAAACATACAAGATATATACTTTATGTTTCAATTGTAAATCCTATGAATTCACCAGCTTTATGGTTGACTCAATTTAGCATGTATTCTCAGGTGCCCAGCAGGATTAGGATTGCTACAAGCCTTGCTAGCTCGAATCGCGTGTTTTCAAACAACTGAATTTCTATGCATAACTTTTGTATTACAAATTATGTATTGAAATTATTTTGCTAACTCGCAACTTGTATATACTTTTATTATGGAAATGTATAACTATTTTCAAATGTCTCATTTAGAGTCGTTCATTATGTACCGTTGTGCTGTGATATTTGATTTGGTAACACCCGACCTGACCGCTTCCGCAACCCGAAATTTGAGGGTGTTACAGAAACCATGCCCATGGAGCCTGTTCTAGGTCATTAATAGACTTATGAGTAAACATATATGATATGTTCATTGTGGCAACAAAAACAGCTAGCTATTTCATGTAAACTGTTTCTTGGAGGTTACCATGAAGGGATGCATTCTAAATCTAATTGCCTAAGTGGCCAATTTTGAGTAACCACAAGAGAAAGAACCACCCTTATAGTTGTAGATTTGACAACAAGGCTAAATATCTAATGAAAATCAACGCCCGGTTGTTGATGAAAACCTTTGCAACAAACCTCGCTTTGTAGCGTGTGAGAGCACCATTTTTGTTCGCTTCAACCTATAAACCCTCTTTCAATCAACAACGTTAGTGTGTGGTACACGAGGAACAAGAGACCATGAGCCGTTGTTAACAAAAGTAGAGTATTAGCCATGGCTTGACGCCACTCGGGATATTTGTTAGCAATGGTAAATGATGTTGGTTCAGTATCAAGTGTGGGGGAAGTAGTGGCATGATTAGCTGAAGGGTTAAATGGGACCCTTTGTTTGGGATTTGACGAAGATTAGGTGGATGCGGATGATGAGGTGGCGGTGGGGGTGGCGGTGGGGTTGGAGTGGATGTTGGCGAGTCTGATGTAGAGTGATAAATACTGGAAGATGAAAGATTTAGAGATAAAGGTGAGGATGGAGATGTTGTAGAAGATGGTGAATTTGAAGAGTCGGGGTGTATAGGTGAACTAGCAGGTGGGTCTGCATTAGGAAACACATGAGGTGAGGCCAAGTAATAGTAGGGTTTTGATGGTGGGATTGTTGTTGGAGAAGGTAATTCCGGAGTAAAGAAAGGGAAGGTTTCTTCATTAAAGCGGACATGACGAGCAATGTAAAGGCGCTCAGTGGATATGTCAAGGCATAGGTATCCATGATGAATAGGACTGTAGCCAAGGAAAACATATGAGATAGATCAGAACTCCATCTTGTGGCGATCATGTGGACCAAGATATGGAAAACAATGACAACCAAAGACTCGACGAAAGGAATAGTCAGGAGAGTGTTTAAAGAGATGTTCAAAGGGAGACTTTGGTGGTGGATGTGCGAGAAGGCAAACGATTAATTAAATATACAGCCGTATCGAATGCATAATGCCAAAAATGTTAAGGAATGTTAGCTTGAGCAAGAAGGGTAAGGCCAGTTTCAACATTGAATTTACTGCATCTTATTATTACATAAAAAATGCTCTGAAGCTGGACCGTTAATGAACTAAATCAATGTCTGAGATAAGTTTTCCCTCACTACTACAAAAATGATTAGTTAAGGTAGTAAAAAACTCATTTAAGGTGATTAAGAGCCCCCTCATTATGTTAGCGTTGTTTAAAATGAGATCATCTTTTAAGGCGGCCAAATGACCGCTCTATTTGTGGTATTTGTTAAGGTGGTATTTTTTGGTTCCGGACATTAATGGAGAGGCTTTAAAAACCTCCATAAACAATATATTAATAGAAAATGTAATTATTATATACTTTCAATATTATTCTTTATATTCTATAAAAAGCAAAATATATCTTTTACACTTTCCAAAGAACATGTAATTAGAAAAATAGATTAACAAAGATCTTCATACAAACGAATGCATTATTCATATATTAGAATGCACAGGAATTAATTTCAATACATAGCCCCATTACCTATTTTAAACAAATTTTTGAGACTACTTGGTAAAGTTACATCTTAAAGTACTTACAATATGTTAAAAGCCAAAAATCACCAACTGTTATACATAGATTCAAATATCAAAATAAATAAATAAAAGATCAAAAATAGATGAAGTTGGGTGTATGAAATTAAAGATCATTTACTAAAAAAAGATATTCAATCTCTTTATCTTCACTTTCACTTCATCCACAAACCTCTCTCTCATCTCTTTAATCCATCAGCACATCTTAGTTAAGTCATCATCGTCAAACTAATCTTCGATTGTGAAATTGGGGTTTTTGTACGGAAAAACCTAAAGAAAAATGTGAGAATGAAGAAAAAAAGTAGTCATCAGAAAAACTTAGATCTAAAATACAATCTTTACACTTAACAAAAAGATAACTTGAATGTATCTTTTCATTTTCGTTGGTTGTATCACCGATTCATTTGTTGGTTACGTTGTGAAATTGACTTCTGGCCAAATAAAAAATTAGAGAATTGAAGGTTTGTGATGGTATAATGGGGTTCTGAGAAGAAATGTGAAAGAAGTGAGGGCTAAATGTTAGAGTATTTTGGAGAGAGATGAAAAAGTTAGATGATGTTTTTCTCAAAAAAGATGAAGTATATGTATTATATATTTGGAGGACTTATTAAGTCGGTTGTTTGTCTTGAAAAAGATTCAAAGTTTCCATTTCTCTTTGGCGGGGTTCCATTTAAGTGCTAAAAACTTTAACTTTCAAGGCGGTAAGATATTTACCCGGTCTAATTAATACTCCCCCCCCCCCCCCTAAATTTATAGTCCACTTTTCCTTTTTTTGAAGTCCCAAAATGATTGTTAACTTCTCATTTCAACCAATGGGATGAGACTTTAGTCGGTGAAGATTCTATTTGATTGGTTGAAAGGTGTTCTGGTCCCATTTATTAAACTGCGTGTTTTTTGATGGTGGACAATAATTTTGGGAACGGGGGGAGGGGGGTTGTGCAAATATACACCAAAACGAATGTTTTTATAACACAACCACAATACTTCAATCAAACCCATAATATCTTAATTCCTTTTCCATTATAGACACATTTAGTATTTACCTTAAATGTAATCCAGAGTAGAACCGTATATAATAAAAGAAACAGTAAAAAATGAAAGTAAACGAATCGTTAAAGATAGCCAGAGCTTGTGTTTAACACAATTCCATTAAAACGAATTCGCGTTCATTTCTCAGGGTACGGCGGCTAAAAGCAGCGTACTGCCAGAGTTGAACACTTGCCTGAAATTGCAGTAAGAACTGATCGTACGTTTGTGTGTTAGAGAGAAAGAGATGTGTTTTTCGTGTATAATAGAGAGAACGAGATCAGGTTTCGGTGTGTCTTCAATAATAATAATGAGACCCTTTATATAGGCTCTTATTAAGAAAAAGAGTCATTGCCTTATAATTTTAATTAATTCGGAATCTATTTTGCAAAAATAAAACGCAATTAAAAGCAACTAAAGTTCATTTTCGTTTTGGTGTATATCTGCATTGTCTTATGAATCATTCCTATAAACTGTAATGGATCAAACTAGTGGGTCACGGGTCGGGTCTAAAGTTTTAATGTTAGTGGTTGAATTTAAATAGTATTTTTGAAAGGGTTTCATGGGTAGGAATAGTCAAAATGTGTTTTCATTGGATTTGGAGTGTTGACATGTAGTCAAGAACTTTATTGGTCAATTATGGATTGTGATTGGCTAGTGAATGGGTCAAAGTAGCCCTTGTGGGCCAACGGGTCAAAAAGTGTCAAATTGGGTCGTTAAGTGCACTTACGGTCTATAATGAGTTAGAGAAAGATTAAGGTTGTGCGTTCAAGTTCTTTAACCATTTTTTGATATGTAATAATAGTGGTTAAAAGCTTAATGTAACACCCCCAAATTTAGTGTTTTGCGGAAGCATAATTCGGGTGTTACTAATCAATAATCAAAGCACACAGATATATAGCAAACGACTCTATATGCGTCGTTTTAACAAAATATGTTAATATTAAAAGGTTTACAACATTTTGAACTCATGCATAGCTCGTGTTCGTAATATGAGAGATTTAAGTACATAGTTAGTTATACAAAATCTAATAATGCAATGAAATCTCTGAGGTTTGCATGGAGACTCGAGCTAATATGCATCCTGATGGGCAGTCCAAATCTACTGCTGAGTACCTGTGATACATGCTAAAATGGGTCAGCTAACGCTGGTGAGCTCACAGGTTTAGATATCAGATAATAGTGTGTGAACCGCAAGATTTAAATGTTGATTTGCATCCAGCAAATGATAATAATAGTGTATACAACTATGAGCGCATAATCTGAGCTAAACTCGAGGGTCGGGTCCCATATAGAGAACTCCGAGCGAGGTGCCTCCACGAGTGCCTAATATACACTCGTCGTCCCAAATATTAGTACGTCCGTTGCAGAGGTTAGCGCGACTAACCCGAACGAGGTGGGTCAATCCTATATGGTACCATATACTAATATTCACGCTACTTTCGTATTACCAGAGTATACTGATGGAGGACTTTGGTTTGATTAGTTGAAAACACTCATGTAGTATATGGAAGTATGTACTCACATTCATGTGTTAAAAATAGAGCAATGAATCACACCCCTAGTAAAACAGTAAAAAGAGGGGCCATGAGACTCACCTGAGCCTGAAGAGTTTATCTTAATAAACTAAAATCGATTAACCAAGAATTGAAGTCCAAAGACTTGTAACCTGAGGGTGTCCAAGACACGCGATGGTTATAAACATGTGAAGGCATCTAATAAGACTACCTTGTAGTTGTTTGTCCAACTAGAATGTCCAAATGATTACAATTTGGTTGATTGTCTAATTGTTGAAAAATATGTACGGCCCGTTGGTGATTGTTTGTAATAATAATCCCACATTTTTATTTTGATTTTCGAAAGGTGTTATACTTGAAAAGTATTTATAAACTTTAGGTGATGGGGGTCCGGGGGCAGCGCCCTTGGTTAGCGGGGTCCCAGGGGTGGCAACCCCTAGCGGGGTCCAAGGGGCTGGCCCCTGGTTGGGGTCGAGATGCCAAGTCAGCTCGAAAAAAAATTTATTTCTATTATATTGCTTTGGTGAAAAACGCACCTGGACATGAATTTGAGTGAAATAAAGTGATAAAATTTTAGGTCTCGACACTCGGTAAAATCTGTGATTTCTTGGTTCTGTTTCATGCGACACTGTGTGCGACGTAGGTTGTTATGTCGCAGGTCATGACTGCGACATTGGTCATGGCGTCGCTAAGTGCGACTTCGCAATTTAATGCGACATTAGGTGTTATGTCGCTATATGCGACGTTGTTGATTCTTGCAACGTAAGGGTCTGTGTCGCTATGTGCGACATTGTGATGGGTTTGTGCGACATTGAGGCTGATGTCGCAATGTCGCTGGGACAGATGCGACATCGGCGTCTGATCAGGTCCCGGTGGCCAGAAAAACGGCCGGACGACTTCCGTTTGGTCCGAAACTTTTACCCAACCCTTATTTGGACATTTTAAGTGTAGATAAATAATTACAAGTCGATAGTACTTGAAAATCGAGAGGTTTCAAGTTTTGTCGAAAACTTAAGAATCGGCGCGCGGAGAATTCGAAAAGATGGAAACGTAGATCGTGATGTCGTGGTCGTTTTTCTTCAAAGGAGCTAAGCGAGATGATGATGTTTAATGGTGTTTTTATTTGATTTTAGGTGATGGTGGTGATGTTGTTTAGAGAGAAGGAAGAGAGAGAAGATGCAGAGAGAGAAAGTGGATGGTGAAAATGAGAAAGGGAGGAGGGTTTTCCCTCCATTTTTGGCTGTTTCGGTGGGGGCCCACCGGGTGTGGGTCTCCACTTCTTACTCCCGTGTATTCGCGCTTCGTGCGGTGTTCATTTCCCCGGTCGTTTAAACGTTTAAATAATTTTATACGCGTTCAATTATAAGTTTTAAAATACGATTAATTATTCGACATTTTAGTTGAAGTATTTAACCGAATACTTTAGAATTTAGGTTATAAAAATATAACTTATACTTGTTCCGTTTGTTAGCGTGTTAAATGTTTAAGTCGCGTAGACGTTTATAATATGATACAAAATGTAATTGAAATATTATCAGAATAAAATTTTGGGTATAATATCGTTATTAAATAATTTTATATTATTTAATAAAATTGATCACCAACGTCCGTATTTAGTTGAACCGAATTACATTCGATTTGAATTGAGTACGATTTAATCAAATCGTATTCTTGTATATATTCAACAATATGTATATTTGATACATTAATTAGCCTAACACGGAACTAATTACATATATTAACAGTAGATTATGTACTAATTACTAGTCATAATTTGGCGGGTGTTACACTTAAAGTCTCAGCCTTCATGGTTTGAGACTTGGTTCATTCACTAAAATGGTATTTTTAAAGCCGAAATGAGTCAAACGTTCAAACCACGCGTTATAGTATAATTTGAAAAAGTGTCAAAACGGAAAGTTTTATAATGTTATAGTGGACGTGTATGCAAAAGTTCAAGTCCTAACTCTTAACGAGTAAAAATTTATATACATTTGAATTTTGTCAAAAATTAAGTTTTTGGTCTGAGCTGAAATTAGGCATGTGAACGTGATCCTGCTCATAGTTTCTGGATAGCGTTCCTCAGTGTAAAATTTGTGAACGCGATCCGGCTGAGATTTCCGGGATCGCGTTCCTCAGTTAAAAATGTGAGATTTCCGGAATCGCGTTCCTCAGTTAAAAATGGTTACAGATGGTTTAGTGCATGCTAACGCGATCTGGCTAAGATTCTGGGATCGCGTTCGTCGGTGTTTTTCAGTAATAGAATATGCAAAAGTCAATAAAAATACATTTTATTGTGTACGAATCATAAGATGGGACCTATGTAATAATGTTATCAGATATATATATATATATATATATATGTGTGTGTGTGTGTGTGTGTGTATATATATATATATATATTGGGGGCGTTTCACAATGAACCACTTTCGTAAAGTTTCAATTACGTAAGTTATTTGCATAAATCAATGTATTGATTATCATAATTTGTTTACAATAAAGATGGCCTAATGACTCTAATTTTTGTTTACAATAAAGATGGCCTAATGACTCTAATTTTTTCCCACTTCCTCATATCAATTATTGCCAATGATTACGGTTGTCAAATTCAGAGTGATTACTCTAAAAAGGAGATTAGTGAGACAAAAGTTCCTTCAAAACCCTGACTTATTTGAGACGGTTATAGTGCAATAACAATAAATTATGTCAGGAAGAGGACATAATTGAGATTGGGTTTGTTGTATAATTGTTGGTGATGTTAACGGATTAATTTTACGTGTTGCTAATGGAAAAAGATGGGTTGAACCTCTACTTATGTAATAGTTGAACAGAAATAACATAAAGCCAAGGTACTTATGAGAGGAGCAAGGGGAAGGGGAATGGAGGGATGGACTATTTTTGCAATTTTGATAAAATTGTGGATTTGCATGCAAAACTGCTTGAAAAAATACCCAAAAATTGTTCAAAAATTTGTTCATATTGTGAAATGAAAAAACAAGAACAATAAGTAGAGAGGAAGAGAGAAATATTATTGAATGATTAGTCACATGAGTTTATATATGGTCACTGTATATAGGGTAAAAGGAAAGACTAAAACCTTAATAAACTATGAGGTAAATGGTTTACTATCCACAAGCCCATGCGTTTACAACACTCCCCCTTGGATAGTCACGTTTAAGATTAGGCCAAAAACTGCCTCATTATAAACCTTATCAAGAAAACTCCAATAGGATAAAAACTTGATGAAGGGAAAAACAGTGCAGTGCGTATAATAGTACTCCCCTGAGATTAATGTATGTCCTTCAAGAATTGAATACCGATCTTTCGAACTAATTGCTCAAAAACTTTTGTCGGAAATGATTTGTTGAATAAGTCGGCCAAATTTTAGCTTGATAAAACTTGATGAACATCAATGGTTCCATCATTTTGTAGATCATAAGTTGATAAGAACTTCAGTGAAATGTGCTTTATTCTGTCTCCTTTGATGTACCCTTCCTTGATTTGAGCTATACACGTCACATTGTCTTCATATATAATGTTGGATTTTCTTTTATTGTCTTGATCCCGCATTCTTCTTAGATGTTTGAATCTTCGATCTAGCTTGACCAGTAGATACATTCTCGATCAAATTCATAAAGCACAATAGGTTTAGCATAGTTTGACGACCTCCAAGATATTATGGTGCCTCCATAGGTGAAAACATATCATGTTTGAGACATTATGCGGATTCGAGAAATATCCAACATTGGCGTATCCAAATTCAAATTATAATTCTTTAGTGTGGAAGGGAACCAGAAACATATATGGATAGTATTTTGAAGATATGGACATCCATTTCATATTAATGCACATTAATCCCCTTGTATGTCCATTGTTTAAATGATTATGCCTCGTAAAAATCTTACTAGATAAAACCCGGCGGGACAAAGGTCTAATTAAGAAAAAAGATTACATAATTTTTTTAATATGTTTGAGGATGTTGCCTCTTTAGAAACCTTGCCAGGAAAACCCGGTGGGACAAAACCATGGTCAAGGAAAAAAAACTATTGCAACATTTATTTTCTCCCCCTAATAATCACATCACTTGTGAATTTGTTGACAAATAATATTATGTCATCGAAATTAAAGAGCAGAAACTGACTTTTATGAGATAAGTCATGATATATCATCGTTGATGTATCCATCCTTAAATTGAAAAGAGTTTTATGTTCATGCAAGACAATGAGTGTCCTTTCATAGATAATAAGTTATCTCACCAATAAATGTGAATAAATGATTTCAACTCTTTTATGACTGTTGAGAAATATCAACGTCTAATGACATTTATCATCCTTCGGGAGTCAGAAAGATCATCAACATTAAAATAATCATTGCATAATAAGGATGTACGACTCTTTTGCTAGGATATAAGTTTATCTTTACAATACTTTCTTTCATATTTAGTTATGAATACTAATTCGCCTTCGGAACTTTGTAAAAAGTTTGAAAACGCCGATGAAAAATCTTAAAATATTCCGATAATTACTATATTTCGGCAAAAGCGAATGTAATTTTACAAGTTTTAATATTTTGGCAAAACTTTGTTTGATATTACATCCATATATTTCTAATATTTCGAAGATGAAAGAGATCCATATGAGCTGACGTGAAGACTTACGCAACGACGATAGGTGGTAGTGGACAAAATCAATCGGTCACCTAGTGCATCACTCCCGTATTTCAAATGGAAAATGAATTTTTCAAAAATTTTACTGTAATTACAAAGATTAAAAGATTGATGCATGATAGAGATGGAAGTAGGGTCGGTGTATATATATGGCTAGAATTACAAAAAAGCCCTAAGAAAAGTATCAAAATATATACGGGTCGGCAAATTGGATCCAACATAATTACCGAACTACCCAAACGACATGCAAACCTCTAAAACGCACCGGACCAACCACAAATGTATATAGGTACAATATGGGCTAAAATGACCATTTTAATAAGGATTTTATCATGCCCAAATATAAGGACTTATTTAATTTGATTTGAAAAAGTTATCGAAAGCCCATTATGAAAAGCTTGAGAGTGAGACATGCCTTATCATATGTTCCTACCTTGTATTATTGGATATAAGAACTTATTCAAATTTAATAAATGGTGCTCTCACGAATCTTTTTAAAAAAACTTTGAGGTTTTTTAAAGTTAAAGCATCTTTAATAAATTTATATCCGTGAGGGATCCAAATAGCAAAGAGCTCTAATTATCCAATAAACGCGATTTAAGTATTCTAATGTCGCCAGACTTGTGAGTTATCATATAGCAAAGATTCTTAGTATCAACACTCTTGCCTTATATCTTGTAGTTTCATACTCATTGTGCTTTTGAATAAAGACCGACTATATATACAAAGGGTTTACACCTTTATGAAATGGACTATAAGTCCAAAAACCTCGTATTAAGAGATTTCATAAATTTATGGCGTCTTTTGATATTGGCTAAATAGTATTTGCAATTCTTTGCAAAAATAATTTCATGATCCTCAATCACAATAGCTAGCGCTATATTTAACAATAGTATCATCGACATCGATTTCATTTATATCGATTACACGTGTTCTAGGCATGATATCATTTATTGAGATCTCTTCATTACCGGATGTTCTGATTGAAACTTCATGTCGAGTTTTGTTAGATTGAATGAGGTCTTTAGTTCCTCGATTTGACCATCTAAATAACTTGCTCCATTTTCCGAGGATATTATTTGGAATCGACTTTTTTTATCATGTTTCACGAACCATAAGCTTATTAGACATTTTAATAGGAGCATTAACAACTTATCATTCAGTCAAATATGTCTAGCAATTATCAAAAATGAATTATTATTTGAACTTTGAGTTCATACTTGATACTATGAGGATCAACATTATATATTGATAATTCATTTCTAGTTTAAGCTGTTTTAAGATATCCCCTTTTGGTCTCACAGTTATGCGCTATGATTCAGCATATATCGCACAAACATACAAAATATCTATGATATATCTTTTTCAGAACCAAAAATCAATTATAAGGGTGGAGAAATTTTATTTCCATTGGCACGATGCGAACTCACATTATTGCATGTATATTAACATGACCCCAGAACATAAGTAGCATTGTTGCTCCTATAATAGATGTTGATTTTTAATCAACGGAGCCTTTTAACAAAGGCAATATACATATGAACTAATACATGTTCAACACTTAAATGTTGATATATTTAAACAATATACACGTTAACCAACATTATCAAAACAAAATTTGATATTATGAAATATGTGCAAGTAATTTCATTAGCCGAGTTACTTAATCACGCAAAATTTAGGTTACGATTTTCATGACTATTTAGACGATGTATCGATTTAAACTCCAAATGGTCCATTATGTGGATATATGAAATACCCGTTTGTTAACTTGAGAATTTTAAGGGAATGAATCCCAACTATAAAACGTATAGATTTTTCTTAAGAGCAATAAATGTAAAATTATTATGTAGAGAAAACTTGAGGTTCCATTGTACATTTCGCATCATGATGGACTCGGGATGGTCACAGGAATTGCCAATTAAACGTCAAGTTTATGGTCATATATGCTTCAATTGCATGTTTTATTTTATAATCAAAGCCATAGAATATGATGTATAATCAAAGCCATAATATTGTAACATGAGGTGCATCTAGTTTAAGCGGGTTTTAAAGCATTGATTGTTTTTATTGGTAAAAACCTTTCTTCTAGGTTTTAACATAATTGTAACATAAAAACCTTTCACCGTTAAATATTCTCTTTAAAGTTCTCATTGAAATGAGGAATATCATTGATTTGACATGGTCATATAACAATACCTTATTTGTCAAGATATATCATTCTTCAAAATTATTCGAAGTAAAATTGATCTTAAGATATAAAGTCCATAGGAGATATGGAGATAAATGTTAATATAGATATCAAGATCAGTGAACTTTAATTTTTATAAAATAAAACACTGTAACTACAAAAGAAAATTGCACTACATATTGCATATGATGTTCGAAAATAAGATATTAGCTGTAAATATACATGAATAATATCACAAATTGATCATGTGCTTATCATAACGTGTAGAACTATATCAATCAAAACATTTCATATCTATCAAATTTTAACTACGTCTGTAAAGCTTTTAACAGTGAGCCAACATCGTATAAGACATCTAAGTTTAGGTTTAGATATTTTCCATCCATAAGATAATTAATGTTAATAAAAATAATTTTACTTACATTTAAATTTATTGTGAGTATTGATACACATATATAGTTTTGACCATATCATACATGTCGAAAGCCAACAAAATTAATCACCATGGATTTACATACATTAACTTATGGAAGTGATCAAAAATATTTCTCAAAACATCGGGTTAAAAAGAAAAATGCAATTAAATTAAGCACAAAATAGTACTTATACAATTAAACTGTTGCAAACAAAAGTTAGACAACTAAATTGAACATATGAAGTCATATAACGTGAAAAAAAATAATGAATTACAAAATATAATAAATGGCTAATAAGAGTTAATGCATATTATGAAAAATAGTAATGATACAACTTAAGGTTCTAACCAAAAATATAACTATAACATGAGGTTATCTTAATTATAAATTCTCTATAGGAGATCATTCTGGATCTTGAGAATTTTAAATATATATAACAACTATTGAATCTCTTTAGGAGATCATTGTAGATCTTGATGATCTTAAAAAAAAATATATAATAATAATACGGGGTTATTTTAACTTGTGTATTCTCTTGAGGAGGTCATAGATCTTGATGACCATCACAATAACATTATGTTTGATTCTCTTAAGGGAATCATAATAGAAAATTTATCATAACTTTGAGGTTATGTAATTTTGATTCTTTTTAAAGAGTTATAACAAAACACCATCATAACATGAGGTTATGTTGTTTCAATTTTCTTTATGTAATCACAATAGAACATTATTTGTTCTAGTAAACTACAATAGAGCTTACGAATTTGTGAGTGCCCCTTGTCGTGGATCTAGATGATTGATGACTGTGATTGTAAGGCGGAATCAAACAATCACACAAATAACTATTAATCACAACCAAAAACAAGTAAACAAATCAAATATGATGTTGTATTGATAAACGTAACCAATCAGATTGTTTATAATGTTGTAATTTCGACAAATGGTGCTAGGGTTTCGTCAACCGTAGCCAGAAACCCGTAGGTTTGCATTTATACTAAACCAAAACCGGCAGACATGCGTCACTTGGCCAGTGTCGCATGTGGCCGCCTTCATGCATCACTTACCTAAGTGTCGCTATGCGTCACTTAGGCAAGGGTCGCCTAAACCAAAACTTAAGTGTCGCTAGGTACAAAATCTATATTTCTATTAAACGACTAATCGACACTTTACAACTCGATAGACCAACTGACAGACACACCGATATGCATCAACAAACTCCCCCGTGTCTTCAGCTTGGTCTTCAAAAATCTTCAAAGTCTCTGATCAAACCCAACCCGCAGGAAACTTCCCATCTGCGTGTATTCCATAAGTAACACAAACTTCAACAACCTTTTAAAATTGTCTTTCAAGCTTCTTGTTGAATTCGTTGTTCTCATTTACTCGAATCCTATTATCGAAGAGTTTTCTCAAATCTTTTTCATGAAGGTTTATCAAACTCATAGGATCAAAAACTCGAAATGAAATCTTTTTCAAATTCCAAATACCCCCAAATTCTAGCTGCGGCTCTGAATCAGGAACGAATACTATCACCGCTTCACCGGTATGTGGATCAAGTTCCCAATAGACAAATCTTCGTAGAAAATTATACGGAACCTGCTCCAGAGGTATTTCGGTCAGACAGTCAGCTGGTGGATAATGAACTTTAACCATAGGGCGACCTGTCGTGGGATCCAGCTTCTTCTTGTATGTATACTTTGTTCCAGCGTCAGTTTCAACTTATTGTATCTTTTAGTTCTAACCTCTTGACGTAATGTCCTCTGAATGTAATTAGCATAATCATCATTTACAGGATTAATCAAGTTTAACTGAGCTAACCTGTTGATCTCCCCCTTTGGTAGTGTACTCAACTGATTGAATCTCAGTTTGAAATACTGAATACCATCCATTCTCTTAATCATAATCATTCTTTGATGAACCTTTCAACTCTTAATCAAACCGGTATAATCTCCGCGAACCTTGTAAGTTTTGCAAGTCACAGGCACTGGTTTTGCAGATCTACCTTAAGGCTACCATTGCTTATTCCTTTCTGTTCTTTCTTCAGCAGTTTCACTTTCAGATGCCTCTTGAGTTGGCTGTACTAATGCATAATCCTGAGCAGGCGTTGCATGAGTTGAACTAGATTCTCCATGGGAAGTTTTAGCAGGCCCCTCATCATCACTTGAATCTGTCTCAATAACAGGTGCATCATCGTAATGCTCATCTGAACCCAAATGTTCATCATCAACTGACACATCATCATCCATGTCGAATACATACCCTTGTTCAGTCTCTGAACCAGTGTCATTGACCATCCTCTGAATATATGATAAATCAAAAAATGAATAGTCAGCAGCTATCGGTCTCGGCTGGCCCGGAATGTCATAAACAGAGAAATAATCCAAACAGACATTTTCATTGATTTTTGAATCAAGATTTACATTTTCAAGTTCTGGGGGAGGTGTTACATTTGTTTCCAAGGTACGCTGACCTTCCTCCCCCGAAACAACCGTAACAGACTCCAACTCTAGTAATCTAGAATCTAACTCAGACACCTGTAGCTTTAATTCATCCACCTGTGCAGCTTTAAGCTCTAAATCCTTGATCTGAGAAGCCTGAGTTGCAATAATCGCATTCTGATCATCAAAACGTTTGCTTAATTGCTCCATTTGCCTAAAAAGCTGTTGAATAGATGGGAGCTGTGGCTGTGGTGATTGTTGTGGAGATCGTTGTTGTTGTTGTTGAGGCGTTCGCTGACTAGATTCCTGAATAACAATTCCCGTTCTCTGATGTCTCCTCAGAGGTAAATCTGAATAGTATGGAGAAGACCCAGCTGGTCGCTTGCCAGGGTTCCTCGGTACATGAACCCTCCCTGCAGAAATCCATCGTAAGATACGCGTAAAGCGTCTGGGATCTGCAATCTGTATACCATCTAAAGCAGTTGGTGGGGGCACATCACCCTTAGAATCGGGTGGTGTGGGTCCACCATCATCATCATCATCATCATCAGCTGCATCGACATTCTCAACCTGGCCAATGTCGTCCAAATCCTGAGCGACCTCCATATCGACCAGGTCATCCTCATTCATCGGAGGGATCACGACATCCTCAAAACCGTCGTTCGGTGGCGCAACATAGTTTTCATTCACTATGTGCCCAAACAGCTCACGATCGGCCAAAATCTGTTCACCCTTTGGCGCTAATTTGCAGTCGTTGAAGACGCGTAGAAGCATTGGCGTTGGAACCAAAAGTGATCGCTGATCAGGAGCGATATCGAGATTCAAATCGTTCAACAACAGCTGAACAAACCGTGGATATTGCAGCCACTTATCCTTCCCGGCTCGAATGTTTTCAACCATATTACCAAAGATGTATCCGCTAAAGTTGTACGGTTTGTTGTATACCAGAGCCAACATCAAAGATAGAGTCAAATGACTCGCAGCATCATATCCTCCTTTCCTCAGAGATAGGCAGACAATCACGATGTGACATAAGTATCTCCAAACCCGGCATAGATATTGTTTCCTGAAATCTGAAAGCTGATTTGCCGGATAACCCATTCGCTGCAGACCACCGTAGATAAAGGTTGTCTCAAACATAGTCGGCATTGTATGATTATTGTTGAATTGGAAAACCCGATGAATAGAATTCTCGGTGATCTCAATCTCCTCACCAAACATCTTAGAAACAATTCTCGGGACGTCACCCTGAGTTCGAATAAAAGCATGATCATAGAACTCTTCGATCGGATTCATGTAGACCGGAGTAGATGCAGTGATAGCATAATGAATACTCGAACGTCTTAAGAACTCAGTCATCGGTCTGAACGGAGCCGAGTTCGCATGCGTGGACTCCAAGAAATCTGTAATATTGTGACGGGTGTTGGTGCGGCGATAGTAGTTTTGTAAAGCAGCCATTTGTAAGCTAAAATACGAAACAAAGATAACCAGAAACGTTGTTATAGAATTAGCACAAACACGCATAACCTAATAAACAAGATTCTATTTTAGGCGTCACTTAGGAAGTGACGCATAAACACTACCGACACTTAGGAAGTGTCGCAGAAAACAGTGTTCTAAATCAAAAATCAAGTATAGCGTCACTTAGGGTAAGTGACGCTATAAGGCGTCACTGGTGTAAGTGACGTTGCCAAATCATGTGTCATTAGATATGACACTTAAGAAGTGTCGGGTCAAAATTATGCGGCATTTAGCATAGTGACGGTAACCCAGTGAGTCACTTAGGAAGTGACGGTATAAGTTTTGGTATAGACAAGGACGTCACTAAGTGAGTCACTTATGTCACATCGTGATTACACTTATACTCAACCCGGCACTTGTAGCGTAGCTTACCCTGACACTTACAGCGTCACTAGTGAAAGTGACGCAGTATCGTGTGCGTCACTAGTAGCGTCACTCATGAAGTGACACATCAGGTAACTTTTAGTGAAAAGTTAGCGATTTTATCGATCTTTGTGTTGTGATTTCGGTACTCAAATTTTAAAAGGTAACTGTAACTTGGTTAAAATCAAAAAATTAAAACCAACTTAGATAAAATATAGTAACAACAAAAAGAATGCAAATTTACAAATACAAAAATAACACACTCTTTTTGGTGACGGAGTTGATATAATCTGGTTAGGGATCATATCGGAATAACATGCATTTATTTGGAACAGCAAGTGTTATTTCGATCATCAGTATATTTGTCCACTTTAAATTTACTTGGCATGCTAAAAACACTTTTTATAAAAATTATTTCAAAATGATTATCAGTATATTTGTCCACTTTAAACATGTTACACTCACATCTAGGAGCTAATTTTATTATTATTTGTATGTACATTTCGTTGTGGTCCCCACCATAGATATACATCCTAACTTAAGACATAGACCATGCTTCCATTTACAGAAAGAATATAAGAATAACAATTTTAAGAATCAAGTCAGCGGTGACAGGTCTGTACTTACATACAACAGAGCGACATAGCTTGATTCAGGTTTAAGCAAAACCAAACTTGGTCAAACCAGTTTGGCGACCTTGTAAGGTATCTTAATTTTAAAGATTGTGCAAGTACTTTGACTTGTGTTTGCTTAATTTTTAAGTATATATTAACAGAGACCAGGTCTATACTTACGTATAACAGAGGAAACTGTCAATATATACCCCCAAATGATATCAAATAAACTTCTTTCACGAAAACATGTCTAGCATAAGTAAGAAATTAAGACTTTTGTCATACATCTAATGATGTTGTACCACTTGAAATAGACAATTATTTATTAGGCTTCTTAAGAGATCTCAAAGAGCTTGTTGAACTATTGTAATTCTTCTTGCATGGCCTCGACCCAGGATGGATCTTTTAAGGCCTCATCAACCTTCTTGGGTTCAATTTGGGATAAATGACAAGAATTTATCCGAGCAACCAGATTCAACATTTCATGATTTGGATTTTGTTTCACTTGTTGCCTTGTTTGAACCGCAGCATTAGGATCACCAATAATATTATCGATGGGGTGATCCCTGTGTACACGTTTACTGGGATTACATCCGATGCAAGTACTAACTCCAAATTGTTCATATCCCCTTCAGTGGCGGGAACAGTTGTAGTCTCAGGAGTAGTAGAACTTTCAGGTTGCACAGGTTGTTGTGGTTCCGCATCTTCTTCATCATAAGCGTTAAGGTTAGTGAAGACAGTTTCTTCTTCGTCGTCTTCCTCTAAAGGAGGCATATTGGGATCATCAGGAAGTCCTTTTGCACTAATCGTTCCTAAAGTCGAAGGAGCATTCGAAGGTGAGATAGTAGGAGATGGTGTGTGTGTTGGAGGTGATGGTGTGGGTGTTGGAGGTGATGGTGTGGATGTGGGTGTTGGAGTAGGTGTTGATGTAGGTTTTGAGGTAGACGTGTCTTGACACAGACTGATGCCATGAAGTAGGGTAACCAACTCTTCCTCTTCATCATCTTTTTCGGGTATATCGAAAGAGTTAAACACATCCTTATAATTAAACAACCATTCCGGACCCATTCCTTGAGGAGGATCCGTGTAACTCAGGCATTTTACCTCAAAATGCTCTTCCACCTGGTGTGTTGATTTAATGTAGACTCTTTTGTTTGGAGAATTAACTGAATAACCAAGGAAAATCCCTTCAACAGCTTTAGCTCCAAACTTTGAGACTTTTTCTTTTGGGATCATAATCAGACACGGACACCCAAATGGCTCTAGAAACTGCAGAGTTGGCTTACGGTTATTGAAAAGTTCATAACAGGTCTTGTTCTTTTTCTTAACCATGAGCACGCGATTCAGAACGTAACAAGCAGTACTGACTGCTTCTGCCCAAAATATGATAGGTAGCTTAGAATCGGCCAGCATAGTCCTAGCTGTCTCGATAATAGTCATATTCTTACGTTCTGCAACTCCATTCTGTTGAGGAGTTCTTGGAGCACTGAACTGATGATCAATGCCTTTCGTGGCACAATATAACTCGAGAGTTGAATTCTTGAATTCAGTTCCATTGTCACTTCGCAGTCTCTTCACCTTTAAGTTGCATAAATTTGCCAACTTATCCAACAGGTGTTGTCCTTGTGCTAAGGATCTAGAACAGATTACTTGAACCAATTGTATGGCGGAATCACACGATTGAAGTAACGAGCATAAACTATAAATTGAAACAATAATATATTGAATAATAAGGCTTTGTATATTAATAACAAACGAATTCTAGCTTGTTTACAGAGGTTTTAGTCGACCAGTTGTGCAAAGGTTTTGTCCAACCTTTGCAATGAGCCGTGACAGCTCTATATATACAAACAGATCGATTCTGCGACACTTGCTAAGTGTCGCAGATCATAACCCTAGTGCGACACTTACTGAGTGTCGCCTGAATGCGACACTAGTTAAGTGTCACTCAAAACAGAAAATTATCTATTTTCTAATCTAAGCTATTACAAACTCAAGACCAACTGACAGACACACTAATATGACTTCAACAAACTCCCCCGTGTCTTCAGCTTGGACTTTAAAAATATCTTAAATATCAGATCCAGTCTGTCGGGAGATTCCCACCAGCATGAATTCCCTTAGCAATGCAGAGATCCACAACTCTCTGAAACCTCACAGCATCTTCTTGATCAATCATTTCAAATTGCAATCTGTTACTGTGAAGAGCTTGAAGATCATCTTTTGACATGTTAATCAGGCTAAGAGGATCAAAAACTCTAAGAGTGTAGCCAGTAACATGTTTCCATTCTTTAGCATCATGACCTGGTCCCTTTTGAGAAAAATATTCAATAACCGCATCTCCAGTAACCGTGTCATACCACCAGAACCTAAAATTTCCCAGCACATCAAATGGTAACTTTTCAAATGGCACTTGAGTAAGATTCTTGGTTGGAGGATAATGATAACCATATATGGGTTGGCGCGTCCTCGGGTCCAACTTCTTCTTATTTGAAAATCTAATTCCCATTACTGGTCGAATCCATTTAAATTTCTTCGTATTTATTTCTCGACGCAGTATTTGCTGAAAGAATTCAGCTTCTCGATTATCAGTGGGATTTATCATATTCAATTGAGCTAGTCGAGTTAGATCAACCTTCGGTAATGTAGTCAATGATCTAGCCTTGCCTTAAAATATTGAATGTCATCTTGCCTTTTGATGACAAACAATCGAAAATCAGCATCGAATTTCCAGCTTTTAATAAGCCCGGATAAGTCTCCACGAACAAAATATGCTCGGCATCTTTTGAACTCGGGCGTTGGAGGCAAAATCCATTCTGGATACTTTCTAGGTTGATCAATAGATGTTGAAGTACCAGCATAATGGGAAGATGGTTCGGCAGAAGCTGCAGGAGAAGCAGCAGGAACGGTATCATCATCTGGTTCTACCTCCTCATATGGATTATCCTCAAACTCATCTTCATCAGAAACCTCATCAGGTTCAAATTGAACATCATCGGCAAACATGTTTGGACCCTCATTCTCAACATTTGTAGTTGTTCCAAATACAAGACTTTGTAGATATTCAAGATTAGCATGCGAGTAATCTACATTTAATGGTACTGGTTGACCAGGTACGTGAGCTGACGACGCAAAGTAATCCAAATTAATATTTTCATTAATCTCAGAATCATTGATTACATTTACATTATCATGGCCTGTGGTTTCAGGATCTAACTCCCCCGGAACCACAGCCAGAGATTCCAATTCTAACACACGACGCTCAAGATCCGGTACACGAGCAGCCGTGGCCTCTAACTCCAAAAGTCTTGACGCTTGAACCTGTATAAGAGCTTGTTGATCTTGAAGCATCTGGTTCATTTGCGCCATATCCTCCATTGATTTCTTCAAAAATTCCGGCTGGGGCTGAATATCATCAGAAGCAGGAGTCGAGGTTCGTTGACGACGTTGTTGAGGAACGTCATCGGATTCTGTGTCCGAAGAATCCCGAACCCGCTTGCCCTTATCAGCAGCGGAGGTTGTAGCAACAGCAGCAGGTGTAGAAGTTGGAAAATTTTCAATGTCAACCAGAACTTCTTCCAAAACCGCTTCATCAACTTGCGGTGGTGGAGCTGCAACATCAAGAAACCCATTATCCGGCGGAGCCACATATTCTTCATCAATCACGTGGCCGAATAACGGAATATCAGGCAGAACTTCCTGACCTTTTGGGGGAGTTGCACAATCCCCAAATACCCTGACCAGCATCGGAGTCAAGGTCAGAATTGACCTTGGGTCAGGCTGAATCCCTAGATTCAGGGAATTCAGGATCAGCTGCAAAAATCGTGGATACATAAACCACATGTGATCGCCAGCTCGTAGATTATCCACTAGATGCCCAAAGATATATCCAGAGTAGTTGAAAGGTTTGTTGTAAACCAATCCCAGCATCAGGGAGATTGTTCCGTAACTCATCCCATCAAATCCCACCTTCCTTGGCGAGAGGCACACAATGATAATGTGTGCTAAATACCTCCAGACTCTGCTCAAATGTTGTTTCCTATATTGATCCGGAAGAATAGCCGGATAACCCATACGATGAAGACCACCAGCGATAAAACTGTTCTCAAACTGAGTTGGAAACTCAGAATTATCATCAAAACGCAAAACTTCTCGTATCGTATCCTCCGTAATTTCAATACGATGACCAAAAACAGTTGATAAAATCCTTCGATAGTCTCTTTCTGTGTTAATCACAGCATTCGCATAAAATTCCTCGATTTGATTCAGGTAGATTGGACATGAAGCAGTGATGGCATGGTGAATCCTCGAGCGACGTAAAAACTGAATCATCGGATGAAACGGAATCGAGTTGGCGTGCGTATCATCGAGAAAAGCCACCACATTATGTCGTGGCTGGGTGCGGCGAGCGTAAATAGCTAAGTTTGCCATCTGCACAAAAATAAGACATAGATAATGCACAAGGAAATGTTATACCGTTAGAACAAATAGAGTATAAATTGATCTTTCAAAATTACCTTTAGGCGACACTTCAGTAGTGTCGCTAATTAAAGTAGCGACACATGGGTGAGTGTCGCTCAGAAGCATAAAAAATCACCAAGAGACACTTAAGGTAAGTGTCGCATCATTGCAAATTAAGAGGCAACACTTAAGGAGAACTGAAGGCGACACTTAAGGTAAGTGTCGCAAAAGACAAGGCGGCACTTAAGTAAGTGATGCATCTAATTGGTGTTCCTTTAAAGGCGGCACTTAAGGTAAGTGTCGCAATAGACAGGGCGGCACTTAATCGAGTGACGCATAGCAAAAGGCGACACTCAAGTTGAGTGCCGCAGTTAGTGTTCGAATTACCATGATGCGACACTCAAAGCGAGTGTCGCTGCGAGTGTCGCAAAGATGAACACGAACCCAAAAACCATAACCCAGAATTCAAATTTTTACAAAATTGCAAAAACTAAGCTAACCTAGGGTAATAACTTGGAAGATACATGTATATCGAAAGTAATGCACGCTATATTAACCCTTTATGCACATCAATACGTTCGAAATCGCCCAAACCCTAAAAACCGTAACTACCACCTACAGATTATAACTAAATAAGGAAGGATTTTGATTGAAATTAGTACCTTAATGTTCGTGAGAAGTAGAAGAAGAAGATTCAAAGCACAGATTTCAAAAATCACCAAGAAATCGCAGCAAGAATCGATACAGAGCAAGTGTCGCTAAAACGAGAGAGAGTGTCGCAGAAACGTATGTGAGTGTCGCAGGAAATGTGATGACAAATGCCGCACGGTGGCATTTATATACTCCATACTATAGGCGACACTCAGTGCGACACTCTGTGCGACACTCAGTGAGTGTCGCAGATTCAAAATTTTGAAAAATCTAAAACTTTCAAATTCTTTCGCGAGTCGGTTTTGGCTATTCAGTGACATTTGACTTTAAGTAAGACAAAAATATTAGAACAATTATAACTTAACTAAGAATTCAAAACAAGTACACTATTTTTGATGACGGGATTGTTTTGGGTCTGGTTAGGGATCATATTAAGTCATCATACATTGCTTTACATATGTTTGTTGTTATTCCAATTATCAGTATACTTGTCCTCTTTAAATTTACATAACATATTTAAAATAAATTTAATAACACACAGTTCAAGACAATTGTTCATATCATTATCCGCTTAAACAACTAACCTTCATTCATCAGAGATAACCTTTTATTGTTAATATGTTCAATCTTTTGCAGTTCACACATATGACATACCCCTAACATCTACATATGGTTAATCTTTATATTAAGAAAAATTATATGAAACTTATTTTTAAGAATCAAGACATTGGTGACAGGTCTGTACTTACGTACAACAGAGCGACTTATCTTGATTCAGGTTTAAACAAAATCAAATTTCGTCAAGTCATTGGTGACAGGTCTGTACTTCCGTACAACAAAGCGACGTAACTTGACTTAAGTATGTATTTGTATTTGAAGCTCTAAGATTTTGCAAGTCTGATTAACTTGCAGTTGTTTAAATTTTAAGATATAGTACCAGAGACCAGGTCTGTACCGACGTACAACAAAGGAAACTAATACTATACCCCCAAATAAGTTGATATAAAATTTCAGAATATAAAAATTGTCCATATTAAATATAGGAATTAAGACACACTGCCGTACGTCATATGATGTTTACTACATAAAATTAACAAGTAGTTGAAATTACTGTTCAAATAGAGAGGTGCCTATGAACAAATAGAGAGGTGCCTATGAACATATCATATGATGAAGCTGTATGTTAAGATATTTATGATAAATACGTTAAATAAACCTACTGATACATCAGATATAACATTAAACAGTTGCATTTCGTGAATGATACTTAATGTACTATCATATCCCAAGTTGTTTACAGACACAACCCAACGTCTTTTTATAGATGTAGCAATAATGCATTACTTTAATACTAAGAAGTATAAAGTGTGGCTCTTGCAAAAAAAAAAAATTTTTTTATGTAAAATCGACGTCACTGTAACGATTTAAAAAATCGTAAGCCAGGCATAGAAACTAATTCATCAAAACGAGAACGGGAAAAGGCCTTAGTAAACAAGTCAGCCTTTTGCTTAAGTGTTTCTATTTGGATAAGGTCAATAAGGTGTTTCTCATAGCAATCCCGTATAAAGTGAAATCTAATCTCTATATGTTTTGTTTTAGAGTGCTGTACGGGATTGCGTGTGATAGATATGGCTGCAGTGTTATCTATATGTATAGGAGTAAGAGTTAAGATGAAACCATAATCGCGAAGTTGATGCTGAATCCACAGAACCTGTGAACAACAGCTGGCAGCAGCAATATATTCAGCCTCGGCTGTGGAGGTTGAAACGGTTGTCTGCTTTTTACACTGCCATGACACTAAGCGCGGTCCAAGAAACTGACATCCACCAGATGTGGACTTCTTATCCTTGTTGCATCCGCCATAATCTGAATTTGAATACGTAGTCAAAGTGAAGTCGTCTTCATTTGAGTACCATAGACCGAGAGTGGGTCTATATTTGAGATACCCAAAAATCCGCTGAACTGCCTTCATATGAGAAACCTTCGGGTGAGCTTGGTACCTGGAACACAAAGAAACAGCAAAAACAATGTCTGATCTTGAAGCAGTAAGGTACATAAGAGAACCTATCATTGAACGATAGTCCTTCTCATTACAATCATCATCTTCCTCAGCTGGCCCAAGTTTGTGAGATACCTCAATGGGGGTGCCATAAGTCTTACAATCATGCAAATTATACCTAGTCAACATGTCATTGACATATTTTGACTGATGGATATAAATGCCTTTGTCAGATTGTTCAACTTGGACACCTAGAAAGAATGTAAGTTCTCCCATTGCACTCATCTCAAACTCAGACTTCATAAGTTGCTCAAATTCCTTGCAGAGAGCATTACTTGTAGAGCCAAAGATGATGTCATCCACATATACCTGCACAAGTAACAAATCGTTTTTGGACCTTTTTGTAAAAAGAGTGCTGTCAATCTGTCCTCTTGAAAATCCATGCTTGAGTAGATGTGTAGACAACCTCTCGTACAATGCTCTTGGTGCTTGGTGAAGACCATACAAAGCCTTGTCTAACTTACAGACATAATCCGGATGTACCGAGTCTTCAAATCCAGGAGGTTGCCTGACATAGACTTCCTCCACAACTTGTCCATAAAGAAATGCACTCTTTACGTCTAGTTGATAAACCCGAATACCTTTAAATGAAGCATAAGCCAAAAATATGCGAATAGATTCCAGTCTAGCAACAGGTGCGAATACTTCATCGTAGTCCAATCCTTCAATTTGTGTAAATCCTTGAACTACTAATCGAGCCTTATTCCTGACCACAACGCCGCGATCATCCTTCTTCACACGATACACCCAACGAGTTCCAATTGCATGGACACCCTTGGGTAGAGGAACTAATTCCCAAACTTTTAGCTTCTCAAATTGATGCAGTTCTTCTTGCATCGCTTCGACCCAATGTGGGTCCTTTAACGCATCAGCTGTTTTCTTTGGTTCAACTTGAGATAGAAAACATTCTTCCATCTCAGTGACAAGGCATTCCAAGGAGGCTGTAGGAGGTACTTCAGAGGTTGAAGCAGACATGTCGGTCACAACCAATTGATTTCTAGTTTGAACGCCTTTACTTAACTCACCAATGATATTATCAGTGGGGTGAGTTTTATGAATCCGAGTCTGTGGAATTGGGTTAGGCTAGCATTTGACTCGGATGGAGGATCGTTGGCTTCAACATTGTCTTCTGAAGGACTAGCCATATCTAACGGTTGAGGAGATGGAGAGTCTGTTGTTGGAATTGATGCATCAACTGATGGTGTTGATGCTGAGGAGGAAGATGTATTAGGTTGTACAAATGGTGCAGTTGGAGTGTGATCTACATTAATGTCCAAACCATGTAGAAGAGTGACAATAGTTTCTTCATCATCAACATTCTCAGGTGTTGGAATATTGAATGAGTCAAAAAAACTATCGTACTGAAACAGATTTTCTGGTCCTTAGCCTTCGGGAGGAGCCGTATAGCGTAAACACTTGACTTCATAATGCTCCTCAATACGCTTTGTAGATAAATTGTAAACTCTCTTGTTAGGAGAATTTACAGAATATCCCAAGAATATTCCATCCATTGATTTCTCACCAAACTTGTCCTTTTGAGTTCGAGACATAATGGTGCAAGGACATCCAAAGGGCTCCAGAAATTGTAAGTTTGGTTTACGGTTGTTAAACAGCTCATAGCATGTTTTGTTTTCCTTTTTAACCGTCAAAACCCTGTTTAAAACAAAACATGCGGTATTTACCGCCTCTGCCCAAAAAGTGATTGGAAGCTTAGAGTCGGATAACATAGTTCGCGCAGCTTCAATGAGAGTCCTGTTCTTGCGTTCAGCGACACCGTTCTGTTGAGGTGTATAAGCAGAGCTGAACTGATGATGAATACCCTTCCTTAAACAGTACATCTCAATTGTTTTGTTCTTGAATTTCGTTCCATTATCACTTCTAATCCTCTTGATCCTCTTTCCACACAAGTTTTCTAACTTGTCAAACAGATATATTAAGATCTCAGGGACTTCATCCTTTGTAGAAATGAAGTAAACCCAAGAAAAACGAGAGTAGTCATCGGTGACTACCAAGCAGTAAGTACTGCCTCCCATACTCCTCTTATTAACCGGCCCAAATAAATCCATGTGTAATAGTTCTAAGGGCGATGCATTGGAGTTCACCTTCTTCGACTTATGAGACTGCTTGTGTTGTTTTCCTTTGAGACAGGAAACACAGTTATCATCCAAACTGAATGTGAGTTTAGGCACACCAGTAACAAGCTCATTTTTTACAAGATAGTTCATCTTGCGAAAGTTTATGTGTCCCATTCGCCTGTGCCATAGAAGGGAATCCTTTGGAGTAGCTTTGGACAACAGACATGTATGTTCAGATGTTGAAGTTGTCACAGTACTCATGTCAAGGAGATACGTGTCTTTTGTCCTCGGTGCTCGAATGAGTACCCATTCCTCAGCTATTTGAAAGCCTGGTTTGAGTATTAAGCACTCCGTATCCGTAAACACTGTTGTGAACTTTTTGTCACATACTTGTGATACACTAAGAAGATTATAATGCAATTGTTCCACATAGTTCACATTGTCAAAACTCACTGATCCATTAGTGAGAGTTCCCCAACCAGTAATTTCTCCACCCTTATCACCCGCAAATGCAACATATCCTCCTTTAACAGGTAGAACATCGGAGAGTAGAGATATGTTGCCTGTCATGTGCCGAGAACAACCACTATCTACATACCATTTGCTCTTGATTACTTCTTCTGATGGCAGTAGGCACACAAAAATAGAGAAATTAGTTTGATTGTGAGACCCAAGCCTTAATGGACTTGGGTCTACCAGAGTCATCCATAATAACCACATCAGTGAGTACATGATTTTTCAAAATTTTGGGCTCTTTTACTGCTGGGGTATTATGGGATGAAGAGTCTTCTTTGGACTCTTTGATTTTCCAAACCTGTAGAGGTTTAGATGGTTGCTTTTTGACAAGAGATTGCCGATTAGGTGTAACCGACATTGTCTTGTCAGTTTTCTTGACAGGTTTGGGAGACATAAAACTGTGCTTAGGTGTGAATTTTGAAAAGTTTCTGTAAACTGAAGACCTAGGCACTGTCTTACCAAACCGTTGTCTAGAAAGCAACGGACAAACACTTATCAAATGACCCTATTTTTTGCAATAGAAACATGATCTTTTCTCAACAACCGATTGAAACTGAAGTTGCAAAACTGATGAGGATTTGATATTTCTATTTACTGAACAAGCACATTGAAATGTGCAAGGTGAATTGGCACGTGAAAAAGATGTTGATTTACTTTTGGAATTATTTGTGATTGGTTTAGAAGAAATTGATTTGTTATTAGCAAAATTTTGTTCCTTCTTAACCTTAGGAATAGCCTTAGATTTAACCTTTAGTGAAGGGATTTCACTACACGGTTCATTTGTAATTATAAAATTTTCAGGCTTTACATCCAATTTACGTACCTTTGTATCAAGCTCATCAGTTACATCCTCAATTTCAATTACTTCCTCCTCAATAGTAGGAAGTACAGGTAATGCTTTTGCTTTCTTTTGGGAGATGGGTGTATCTCCCTTCTCAGATGAAACCAAAATAACTGGTTCTTTAACAGATGACTTGCCTTCTTTAACAGTTGAAGGCACAAAGTTTTTAATGTCATCCTTCGATGGCATAGGTTCATAGTTAGCTGGGGGAGGTACCGCTTGGTATCCTATCCCCGACTTACTTTTTGTATTGATCCTTTGCACTTGAAGGATCTCATCAAAAACGACAGAGGATGTATTGAAATTTGAAAGTTTTCGTTTAAAATCAATAACCTCAGTTTTAGATTCATCAAGAGCTTTTTGTAAATCGACAATTTTCTTAAGATAATTGTCAATAGCATCTTGTTGACAATAAATCTTAGCCTTTAGATCTTTTCTTTCAGTCATAGTGGCATTAATATTTTTGTCAAAAATCTTTTCATTTTCTTTTAACAATTGGTTTGCCTGTCTAAGTTTATCTAAATCATAATACAGGCGAGCATTATCCTCAGAGTATCTGTTAATTTTACCAGTTAATTTGATACAATTAACACAAGAAAGAGGTTCATCAATTGGTGCCTCATCTGTAATCTCTGCCATAAGAGCTGTGTTATGAATGTTCTCTTCTGTATCACTCCAGTTGTGATATTCATCATTAGTAAGGAGAAGAGCTTCATTGAAGGATTCTTCAAGCTTATCAGCATCCTTAGCAGTTGACTTCTTTGAAACAGATGGCTTTGAAAAACCAGAAGGAGGTTGTTTAGATTTCTCACATTCTCTTGCAAAATGTCCCAGATTGTGACATTTGTAGCATTTAACCTTACTCTTATCAAAACCCAAACCCGAATCACTATCATCATCCAAGTTCTTTTTTCCAGTTTTTCGCAAATATCTCTTTGTTCTCCTTGTCAACATAGCAAAATTCCATCTAATATCCATTCTCTCGAGATCATCAGGATTTATTTGATCAAAATCCTCATCAGTTAAATCAATGGTACTAGTTTTCTGGGATAGAAAACTGTCATAAGCACTCAAAAATGCTTGAAATACAGCAGCATTCTCCTCAGTAGCTGGAGAAGCTTGATTAGCCTTGGATCCACCAGATGATGAAAGTGATCCACCAGAAAAAATATATGATCCACTGGAGGCACCACCACTTGCAGTTGAGGTTTTAGTGGCGGATGACAAACCTCCTCCAGACAAAAGAGCAATCCCGGAAGATGAAGATTTACTCCCATAAATGCTTGGATCATGAATATGAGCACTAGATTTAGTTTCTTTCCTTTGCATATCTAGTGCATATGCTTGCAATCGTCCAATGAAATCATCTAGAGACATAGACATCACGCCTTCGTCTTCCTCCATCATCATTACACGATGATTCCATTTCTTGGGTAAAGCACTTAACAATTTCTTGTTAATATCCTCTACCTGCATTTTCACTCCCCCGTCAGATAGCTCACTCACTAGATGTGAATACCGAATAAACAAACCATTTAAGGATTCATTTTCTAACATATCAAACAATTCATATTGTCGTTTGATCAACTCGAGCCTACTTATTTATCACTACCACCGCATCGTCTTTCGAGGGCTTGCCACATATCATATGCGATGTCATGATGTTTAAACATTTTTAGAACATCAGAAGATAAGCTCATAACAAGAGCTGAATGAACTTTCCTTTCCATATCCCAAGATTTCTTTTCATCCGCATTCAGCGCACGAATATACTTAGGAGGTGCAATTCCCTCAAATACCCCCTCTTGCCTCGGATGCTCATACCTTTCAAGCAAAGGAATCATCATATCCGGTTCATTATAAGAAATAAAAGCTTCAAATTTTTGTCTCCATTCAACATAATTTGTATTAGCTGTGAAAATTGGAGCCTTATTTGTACTACCAGCTTCATTACTGGTTTTAAGCATTTGAGCAAAAGCTTGCATCGACATTGTAAAAGAAAATGAAAAGAAAACTGATTTTAAAATGCTTAAGCGACACTAAGGAAGTGTCATAGACTGACAAGCGACACT
Organism: Pseudognaphalium luteoalbum; assembly: GCA_963422505.1. NCBI lineage: Eukaryota > Viridiplantae > Streptophyta > Magnoliopsida > Asterales > Asteraceae > Pseudognaphalium > Pseudognaphalium luteoalbum. Next base: position 88,308,639 of record OY730197.1, read on the forward strand.
GAGACAAATGTCGCAGAAAGTGTAAAATTAAATCACAAGCGACACTAGATGTAAGTGTCGCAATGAAGTGTCGCTAGCAAGTGTCTCGGGGATTACTGTCGCAGTGAGTGTCACTAAATCCTTAAGGCGACACTGAAGTAAGTGTCGTTTGAAGTGTCGCAAGTAAATGTTGCAAAAACCCTAGAGGCGACACTGAGGTAAGTGTCGCTATAAGTGTCGCGTTGAGTGTCGCAGAAACGCGCAGCAGCAGCCCAAAAACCCTAAAAACCAAATTTTCGTAAAACCTAACGAAAATTCTCTTTCCCAGATGAACAATACCTGCAAAAACACGTTAATAACCAGAAATTGAAGACCAAAAAAACTCTCTAATCAATGAAAATAAGCAAGTTTCTTCCCAATTTCAACCGAAACACACTCGAAACTTGATCGAATCTGTCACAAACAGCCCAACGGCTCTGATACCACTTTGTTGTCCCTATGCTAAGGATCTAGAACAGATTACTTGAACCAATTGTGTGGCGGAATCACACGATTGAAGTAACGAGCATAAACTATAAATCGAAACAATAATATATTGAATAATAAGGCTTTGTATATTAATAATAAACGAATTCTAGCTTGTTTACAGAGGTTTTAGTCGACAAGTTGTGCAAAGGTTTTGTCCAACCTTTGCAATGAGCCGTGACAGCTCTATATATACAAACAGATCGATTCTGCGACACTTGCTAAGTGTCGCAGATCATAACCCTAGTGCGACACTTACTGAGTGTCGCCTGAATGCGACACTAGTTAAGTGTCACTCAAAACAGAAAATTATCTATTTTCTAATCTAAGCTATTACAGACTCAAGACCAACTGACAGACACACTAATATGACTTCAACAATAGGTATACCAAAATATCTGGTGTTTCACTCTTCGCAGCAAGAAAGTATACCCACGAAAATCTGGAGTAGTCATCGGTGACTACTAAGCAGTAAGATCTACCACCAATGCTCTTAGTGGAAATAGGACCAAAAAGATCCATATGTAAGAGCTCCAATGGTGCAGCAATGGAATTCACTACCTTCGACTTATGGGACTTTTTGTGGAGTTTCCCTTTATGGCATGCAATACAGTCATCTTTTAGAGCAAAGGACTATTTTGGAACTCCATTTACCAAATCATTATTTATGAGAAAATTCATTTTGCGAAAATGAATGTGTCCCATCCGTCTATGCCAAAGTAGAGATTCCTTTTCCAAAGCCTTTGATAGGAGACAAGTGTACTCATCTGTAGTCTCCACAGTTCGCATGTTCATCACGTAGGTATCGTTTCTCTGTGGCGCCCACATAAGCACCCATTCTTCAGGGATAACGAAACCTGGCTTCAATATCACACAATCTGTCTTTGTGAAAGCAGTGGTAAAATCCTTATCACAGACTTGTGAAACACTCAGCAAGTTGTGAGTGAGTTGAGCCACATAGTTCACATTCTCAAAGCTAACTTTCCCATTAGTTAGCGTTCCCTTTCCTGTGATTGTTCCTCCAGTATCTCCAGCAAAAGCAACATGTCCTCCGGCGTGTGGTTTAACATCCGTCAAAAGAGACACATCGCCAGTCATGTGTCACGAGCAGCCACTATCCATGAACCATTCACTATCTTTAATGTGTTCTGACTGCTGCAACACATAAAAGTAAGGAGATTAGTGAGAAACGGTGACCCAAGCCTTTACAGACTTAGGTCTACCAAGGTCATCAACAATAATCACATCGGACAGAACTTTATTTTTTAACAAATCAGAATTTTCATCTAATGTGTTATTGTTGATGACGGAAGAGTCACTAACAGACTCCTTTCGTTTCCAAACTTTAGATTGTTCGGAAATTGGTTTGGGAGCAATGTCGGGCTTTTGTTTTGGCAAAGGTTTTTGCCCAACATTACTTGGCTTCTCAGCAGGCTTGGGAGAGATTGAAGAACGCCTAGGTGGAGATTTTGAAAAGGAATTTCTATAAACTGATGTCCTAGGCATCTCTCTCCCATAGCGCTGATGAGAAAGTTTGGGACATTCACGAATCAAATGTCCTTGTCTCTTACAGTAGAAACACGAATGAGTCTCAACAAATGGTTGAGGCTGAGGACTTACCACAGGAGGTGGGGAAACATTTCTAGAACATGAACATTGCGTGCACGTCTTAGAAAATGCTTGTTTTGGTTGAGAGGTTGAAGTGGAAGGTTTATCACAAAAATCGTTTTCACTTGTAACTTTATGTTGCAAAATCTTTACAGGTGACTGTAAAGTTTGTGGTTTTGCATTTAAAAGCTTGTCTTTTCCCTTTTTAGTTTGAACCTTAATTGCAGGTTCAACCTTTAAAACCACTTTTTCAGGTTTAACTTCAACCTTCTTAAATTCAGGATACTCCTGATCAGTAATGTCCTCAATCTCAACAATCTCCTCAATATTAACTGGAGATTCACATTTAGACTTAACAAACTGAGGCGAAGGATACTCTGGCCGCTTGGTTTTCTCCTTTGCCTGTTTGTTTTGATTATTCACCTTTGACTTGACCCCATATAACAATGCATAGTCAACAGGAATCTCTTCAATGCCTTCCTTAACAGGCATAGGACAGTATTCAGTGGGAGGCGGGACTACAGAATAACCTAGTCTTGTCTTAGTTTTATTATCTGTCCTCTGCTTATTAAGGATTTCATTGAAGGCAACCGTAGATGAAGAGGAACCTAGAATCTTATTTTTATAGTTGTCATACTCAACTTTTAAATCAGAGAGTTCCTTTCTTAAAAGTTCTATTTCAGCAAGATAGCTATTAATAGCATCATGTTGACTAAAAACCTTGGATTTATACCTTTGAGTGTCCTGTTTATAAGCCTCAGTTTTCTTATCATACAGTTGTTCATTGGCCTTTAAGTACTTATTGGACTCATTAAGTTTTTCAACCTTTTTCCTTAAGTCTACGTTGACTTCTTGATAGCACTTTAAAGATTCAGTTAACTTAATGCATGAAATACAGTTCAAAGGCTCTTCTGGTTCATTGCGTACCTCATTAGTAATGTGAGCCATAAGACACTGTTGATACTTGTCAGCAAACATGCTCCAGTCCGTGTTTGTAGGCTCAAAGACAACTAGTGCATCAGCTGTCGCTTGCTTTACTTCTTCTTTCTCTGGAGCTTTAGGAGCATCAGGCTTCGTAAAACCCGATGGAGGAACTTTGGGTTTTTCACATTCTCTAACAAATTGTCCCAAATTCTGACAATTATAACAGCGAACCTTGCTCTTGTCAAAACCAAAACTGGTTTTGCCATCTCCTTCCAAACTCTTGCGCCCAGTCCGTTGCAAGAATTTTTGAACTCTTCTTGAGATCATGGCAATATTCCAGTTTAAATCCATTTGCTCAAGATCATCGTTATCCAATTGAGCATAATCTTCTTTAGCAAGTTCTAATGTAGAATTTGGTTGTGAAACCAAATCCTTGTAGGAGCTAAGAAAAGCTGTGTAGATAGCAGCCTGTTCTTGAATAGCAGGGGAAATTGGAACTTGCTGTTGTGATCCTTGTGAAGGTCCAGAAGCGTAAACTGGATGATGAGCACCAGTAGGCTGCAATGAAGAACTCGTAGCAGAAACGAAGGCCATTCCACCATAAGTCTTCCCGGTGTTTACCTTTCCTCCATATAATGTCGGTTCTTGAACAAAACCACCCGATTTACACTCCTTCTTCTTCAACTCCATTGCACGAGCTTGAAGAACGCCAATTAGCTCATCCAGATTCATTGTTGTTAACTCTTGGCTCTCTTTTAGAAATTGTACTTTAACGTCCCAACTAATAGGTAGAACATCCAACAGCTTCTTATTTACCTCAATTTGAGGGAAATTGTAACCTCCCTCGGTTAACTCACTAACTAACTGTGAGTATCCTGTGAATATGCCAGATGCCGTTTCATTAGGAAGAGAATCAAACAGATCATACTGTTTCTTGATTAGTTCTAGTTTAGCCTCCTTATACTTCTGATTTCCACCACATCTCGTCTCAATAGCCTTCCAAAGATCGTATGTTATGTCGTGAGTTTTGAAGAGGCGTAAGACATCTTTAGTGAGACACATACAGATAGCCGAATGAGCCTTTCTTTCAATGTCATACTCCTTTTTCTCTTCAGGAGACATAGCTTTAGAAGTTTTGGATGGAGGGATACCACGATAGTCTCCCTCAGCTACTGGAGCTTCATATCTTTCTCTGAGTGGACCCCAGAGCTCTGGACAGTGGAAATCTACGTATTGTTCAAATCGGTCACGCCAATATGCGTAATCCATATCAGCAGTGAACAGAGGAGGTTTATTATTAGAACCAACATCATGATTTTGTTTAATCATATATCTGATTCCCCTAATATCTTCTTTATCAGCAGCAGCAGCCATTAAAGGATATCCTGAAAAATAGCTCAAAAACAAGAACTCGAAAACTTATTAGTACCAAAGGCGTCACTTGGTAAGTGACACACTCAAGTGTCGCAACGACTAGCGGCACTTAATAAGTGACGCTATCGAGTGACGTATAAAGTGACTGATGACACTTTAAGCAAGTGTCGCTCAATCAAGCAAGTGACGCACCAAAGTGTCGTACTTGAGTGACGCAATAAATCAAACAGGCGTCACTAGTGGAAGTGACGTTTGGCAAACAAGTGACGCGCTAAAGTGACGCACGTGAGTAACGGTGGATTAAAGTAGACGACACTTGAGTTAAGTGTTGTATTAACCCCAAATGACGCTCTAAGTGACGCACCAGAGTGACGCACCAGAGCGTCGGTAAAACTCTAATTTGGACTTACGAAGTGCCACACGAAGTGTCGCGTTCAAGTGACGCAACGAGTGTCGCAGAAACAGCTGTAAAGTCCCAAAAACCCTAAAAGTCGAAGTTTCGTATACCTAACGAAAATTCCTCAAACCCTATCGAACAAAACCTGTAATTAATGATGAAAATCGCCTGGAAAGCACCTAATCGATCCAAAATCCTTAATTATTCTTGGTTCTTTATACGAACCAAACCGAAATCAATCCAAAACGTCTTCAAAATGCCAATTGAACCACCTAAAGGCTCTGATACCAGTTGTGAGTGCCCCTTGTCGTGGATCTAGATAATTGATGACTGTGATTGTAAGGCGGAATCAAACAATCACACAAATAACTATGAATCACAAACCGAAAACAAGTAAACAAATCAAATATGATGTTGTATTGATAAACGTAACCGATCAGATTGTTTACAATGTTGTAATTTCGACAAATGGTGCTAGGGTTTCATCAACCTTAGCCAGAAACCCGTAGGTTTGTATTTATACTAAACCAAAACCGGCAGACATGCGTCACTTGGCCAGTGTCGCATGTGGCCGCCTTCATGCGTCACTTACCTAAGTGTCACTATGCGTCACTTAGGCAAGTGTCGCCTAAATTAAAACTCAAGTGTCGCTAGGTACAAAATCTATATTTCTATTAAACGACTAATCGATACTTTACAACTCGATAGACCAACTGACAGACACACTGATATGCATCAACAGAATTAACGAAAAAAAATGTATCAATTATTCCTTAGAGCCAATTCTTGCTGATAACGTATTGCGATATGAAAAAACAAGAACAATAAATAGAGAGGAAGAGAGAAATATTATTGAATGATTAGTCACATGAGTTTACATATGGTCACTATATATAGGGTAAAGGGAAAGACTAAAACCCTAATAAACTAGCTATGAGGTAAATGGTGTGCTATCCACAAGCCCATGGGTTTACAACAGTTCAATCATAAAACTTTTTCATTAGCAAGATTCAGTCAAAAATGATAAAAAAAAATGTAAGATGCAGTGACAAATATACATGATGCATTGACAAAATATACAAGATGAAGTAATAAATAACAAAGATACAGTAACGAAATATTCAGGATGCAGTAAAAATTTTAAATTCATGAATAAAATCAAGTTTTACAAAGATATCAAAATGCTAAAAAAATACATAAGATGGTGTATACACAAAAGATGCAATAAATAAGTATTAGTAGTTTTTGAGAAAATTACATAACCGTCCTTATGATTTGGTTCAAATTTCACTTACGGACCTTTTATTGTTTTTTTTACACTAGTCATCCTTTCTTTTAAAACTTGTTACGTCAGTAGTCCATTACACTAACCATTGTTAACTCTCCGTTGAAAAGGTCCACGTGTGTCATTTTATATTTTTTTAAAATTTTTTAAGTAATTATAAATTATAAAATATGTATAGATACATTATTAGGTACATAAACATCATTTTCATCTTTCATATTTCACTTAGCAAATTCATCATCAAATTGTTAACATTAAATTTTATTGTCCACAACCGTCTTTCACCACTCAAGGACCCTCAGTCAACCATTCATCTTATCTCGTCGTGACTTTGGTGGCTACTATCTCATCTCTTTTACATCCATTCTGATTACCATAGTTTCAAAGTAAAATGACGTTGAAAAGTGGGAACTAGTTAAGCCACAAATGTATAAAAGGTGAAGAATGAAAGTGGGGAAATACAACGTTTGAAATTTTAGAGAAGAATATGATTACCAAATTAGATAATTTGATAATGAATAAAATGAAAGAAATGAAGATAATGTTATTTGCACCTAATAATGTATCTATGCATATGTTATATTCTATAATTTATATTTTAATCAAAAAAATTAAAAGAAATTAGTTTTACACACATGATCCCTTTTAACGGAGAGTTAACAATCGTTAGTGTAACGGACTATTTACGTAACAAGTTTCAAAAGAAAGGATGATTTATGTAATTATATGGTTGCGAGTAAAATTTAAAGCAAAATATACGGATGAATTTTGTAATGTTCTCTAGTTTCTTTTAGATCTAAAAAGTACGATGCAGTCATGTAAGATGCAAGTGAAGAACTGTACAATGCAGCTGATTTTCTTTCGGATCTAAAAAGTAGATCTTGATCTACTTTTTAGATCTAGATCTACGAGTTTCAGATACAGATCTATATAGTGGTGGTGGTGGGGCGGCGGTGGTGGTGGTAAATGGTTGTGACGGTTGAGCGGCGATTGTGGCGGTGGTGGGTAGCGGGAGAAGATGGAGAAACGACCACGCATTGTTACATCTGGTGGAAGCCGGTTCATCAACGGTGGTGGTTCTCCAATCAACTTCTCTCCGACCACAAAAACAGCCATCATTTTCTCCCTTTTTTCTCGGGCCACGCAACGATGACAGCGGTAGTGACGGCCGAGCTGCACTGGTGGCAGTGGAGCGGCAGTGACGAATGTGGTGGATGGGTGGTGCTAGGTGAAAGCGTTTGTGTATGTTGTGTGGAGAGAGAGTGTGTGTGTCTGTTAGAGAGTGTGTATGTGTGTTTTGTGAGAATAGAGGAAGAAATTAAGGCCCCAAGCATGTCTACCGCTATTTTATTTTCGATAAATTGCAAATTGGTCACTTGCCCTCCTTACCCTCCAAATTGATCATTCCTCGCTGATCCGTAATCAAGAATTTATTTGAATGTTAATTGGTTAATGATACAAAGATTTTTGTGATATTGACATAACACTTACTTTCTTATCCCATGTATATCTTTTATCTATTGAAAATTATTATCATATATATGTATTTTTAATTTTGTACATTGATAGATGAGAAAACACCAACAATAAACATGATACATTTTGGTCGATCATATATCATATCCTTTTTTAGCTTTAGTTGTTGTCATTATAACTTTATGCGTTGAAAATCAAAGGGATTACGTGGTGAGATATTGAGTTGAGTCATTGGATACATAGAATACATCAAAAAAATTGAAAGTTTGATAATAGACTATGTCAAACGAAATTGGGTACACATTAAAGCAGTGTTTTAAGACCCGGTTCAATCGGTCCGGTCGGACCGGACGAACCACATTTTTAGAGATTTTCGGGCCAAAAAAACCCGGGTTTTTCAATATGTTGACTAGTCAACGACCCGGTTGACCCAGCCGGTTGGACCGGGACCCGGACCGGGGTATTGACCTGGTTTCATGTTTTTCTAAAAAAAAAAATTCTATGTATTTTTAATCATTTATAATTAGAGAATATTGACTGATTGTGTATTTCAAGAATAATGAGGGAATTTTTGACTGATGTGTCATCATCATTTATTACTCTATGAATTATATAATTATTATATTGATGTGTATTTCAAAATTAACTAGGGAATCGATGTGTCATCACTTTTTATTAATCTATGGATTATAATTATTATACATGATATAATTAATAATTATAATTATAAAAAAATAAAAAAATTCACTAAATACTACTACTGTATACTATTATTAACTCCGATCCGACCTTCCGGCTCTACCGGTCCGACCGATCCGACCAGATATTAACACTTTTCCGGGTCCACTAAAAACCCGGGTTTTAAAACATTGCATCAAAGAGATGAGGCTAAATTAATCTACTCAACCATGCATGTACAAGACTGTATTAATTGTCATACCTTGAAAGTAAAAAACGCTTTCAAAGTTTCTTAATAGTTTACTTTCGGACCTCGCACCTTAACCCACTGCTCACTTTCTATATCATCACACCAAACCCGTTAGACAAGTACGATCATCGCTTACTTATCGACACCGCTTATAATATTTGATTTCGCACAACTGTGCAGGTATCCGGCTAATTTATTTTTTTTTATTTATCAAACTTCAAAAATCTCAACTTTAAAAGTTTCGCAAATGTGGTATAGCCATATAAGTTGTCATACATCACGTCATGCTGGGTACAAGCTTTTAATCTTTTGTTCTCCATGTATATCCGCCAACTTTAAAGTTAACGGACATAACTGTTGTCTTGTTTTGGCGCCAACGATAAATACCTGCTTACAATTTAATATTAAAATAAAAATAAACTTCTACCTAGTAAACGGCAGAGCATATTGCTGATTGTATATTCATTCATCATTAGCTTATAAAAAGAGTTAAATATTTGTGAATGCATTCAACTTGTACTCGATGTTAATTGTATGTGCCCAACTAACAGGTGGTATTTTTAATATATATAATTTTTGAAAAAGGGTTTTAATGTATTTATGGTACTTACGATGAATTGATTATGGCCCAAATTCCATAGATGCCACGTGCACTTTAAGCAAATGACATATAATTAAAACACATTTTTTGAAAGTTCTATACATAAAAAAGGGCTTAGGTCACCGAAATGCAACCAACTTTGGCCTGATGTCTATTGTGTGCAACCAACTTAAGGGTGGATGTAAGAATGCAAGTAACTTTCAAAAAGTGTGTTTTAATGTAATTTGATGACGTGTCACTCGTTGAAGGTGCCATGTGGCGTCCGGAGGTGCCACGTGGCATCCTAAGAGTTTGACAACTCAATGACACGTCATCACATTACATTAAAACACCCTTTTTGAAAGTTAATTGCATTCTTACACCCACCCTTAAGTTGGTTACACACAATAGATATCGGACCAAAGTTGGTTGCATTTCGGTGACCTAAGCCCATAAAAAAAATTCACCCATTAGATGGGTACACATAATATATAGAGATATAAGTTAGATGCATTCACGAATACTTATCCTGTTAAAATTGTACAGATTAAATCTTGTGGCAACCTTACATCGTCTTTAACGATGTCTATACTTTGTAGACATCGAAGTTTTATTAATGTGGACATCCAACATTGATCTGTTTTTCTTTCATTTCAAACGACATAACCCATTTCGATATCTCATTGTTTGTTGTGTTCCAAACCACGTTACATTTTGTAACTATTTCTTATTATTTGTCCAAACGCGCTGTAGAGTTTATGTAGTTGCCGTTCTAAGGAAATAATTGTGTGGTTATAATTGGTTTCTTTGGTGTTTTGATATGGAAAGCCCGGTACCCTATAGTAAGGGGTTACAGAAGCATTCGTTAGGGATTATGAAGCTGGGAAGAAGTGGATATGAACCGTCTGATACTGAGACGGAATTGAATGAAGCTCCTTGGAATGTATTTAATAAAAAGATTACGGAAAAAATTGCTTCAGAAGAAACGAGAAATTTAAATCCATCGAGACTTACTAGGCGGCATTCTTCAAAGTTTGATCCTGAAGGGCTACCACCACCAAGGAGACGTAGTAATAGTAAATCTCCTTACAAAACTCGTAAAGATGCCACGTCATCACCAACTTTGGGTCCACTTCCTCTTCCACCTGGCAGAAATATCAGCCCGTTTTCAAAGTCTGAGCGGAGAAGGCAAGTTTCACCTTTCAAAGCCTCGGTTATAAGTACTAATGGCAATGAACAACAAGTTGTAAAATCATATAGTACTAAGCCAAATTATAATAGGACATTGTCAGCACCTAGGTTAAGATCAAGGGAAAAGGACCAACAAATAAAACACGATCAAAGGACGAAAAGAAGAAACGAAAGAAGTAAAACACCTCCTGTAGGAAGAAGCATTACCCCACGGAAAGAAAAACTACACGCTAGCCATAATCATAATCCCTCTGTAGGTGAGATTAATGAAATGGTTGCAAATGCAAAATTGGCTAAAAGTCCCGTTCGACGTGCTCCAGTATTTGATAGTACAGACTCTCTTCCTGGAGGTGACATATTCTTTTCTCGGGACTGTACTGCTTTGTCAGCCCAAAAGGTGAATGGCGGGTTGGAAAATCATCTTAGCCCGCCAAAACCAAAATTGTCAATGGAAAAGAAAGCTGGCCCGTTTCAACGATACAATAATATTACAGCTGTTTCTTCTAGTAGTGTGTTAACAACACCCACAACTATGGGGTCTAGCTCTGCTGTAAGTAGGCAAAGTGGAAATACTTTTAGTGATGTGAGTGGGAAGTCAACTGGGAGTTCTTGGAAATTTGTTGCAAATAGGCGGAAAAATCAGACAGATGCGTGGTTTTCTTGCATAGGAAAAGGATCTTGTCGAACCACTAATAAGTCTCCAGAAAAGAAGAGAGCTTTTGATGAAGCTTCGTTTATCGAGAAAGCGTTTGTAGTAGAGAGCCTTAGACAGTTGTGGGCTGATAAACATCAACCTTCTTTATTGAATGAGTTCACTTGTCATAAACAGGAAGCCTTGGAACTTAAACAACTGGTAATAACTAAGTGTCTTTACTAATGAAAATTTTGGTTTGTGATTTCAAGTTATACAACATAGTAAATACTGAATAGTAACCATCTCCAAGATGGCCTAGTAGTAAGGTGTGCTGACACCCAAGTTCAGACCTCGTTGGGTAAACATCTAAGAATGGTCAGGGAAAAGGTTCGGACACGGTCACAGGATTACCAGTTAGACCGTGCAGATCTGAGCCAAAAAGGCCCGACTTTCCTTGGGTAGCCTGAAAAGGGATCCCTCTCCGTTTACCCATTTACCCGTTTTACATCCTAGTGTTATGTCTGATCTTTTATTCGTGTTTGGTTTAGGCATCGCAGGAAATGTTTCCACATATTCTTTTGAAGGGGCCTCAAGGATCAGGGAGGAAAGCATTGACGATGGCCCTATTACGTGAGATATATGGAGATGCTGCTCGGAATGTAATGAAATTATGTTGTCATTTGGTACTAGAGTATATATATACCCTTTTTAGTTGGTACAAAAATTCTTAGATTGGCCTATCTTTTGCAGATATCTCATGATTTAAGATACTTCCAGATTCAGGTATGTAAGGTTTAATGAGTTTTATGACTGTTTGAAAACAAACAAGCAACAGCTTTTATTATAAGTCTTCAATGTGGATGTGAATGATCTATTGGTGTTGATGATGAAGAAAGTTTTCTAATATCGTTCACACCATTAATTTTGCTTTTTGAGTAAGTTCGGAACATGTGTATTAGTTGAGAGGCTATTCCCCTTTAGGAACTTAAGTTATTCCAAAGAAAACGGCAAAAAATTTTGCAAGCAACTTCTATATTGTTCAATAGGCATCAAGAGTACTATAATGATTTATATCGATCCGATATTTTGGTTACTTCAGCTTTAAATAAATTTCAGTCATATTAATCATATACAATTATACATCACATTTTGTTTGTAGGAAGCAAGATTAACTCAAGTAGCTGTTCCTATAACGTCAAGTGCTCACCATGTAGAGCTTAATGTGTACTTGGAAACTAATGCTAAATATGCTCTTATGGCTTCCGTTAAGCAAATAAGTAGCAATCATTCAGTTACTCCTGAGATCAGTACAGTCAATATGAAGCCAGATTATACAGGTTTAATTATTCAAGGGTTGAAAATTATCAAGTATAAGATTTCATTTTGCATTTGAACTCAAAAGGTTCCGTTGTACTTTATTCTACAGTAATGGTTCTTTATGATGTCGACAAAGCTGATGAAAGTATTCAGCACTTGATTAAGTGGATTATGGATTGCTACTCGGATGTTTGCAAATTGGTCATCTGTTGTGAGGATGATGCTGATATTCTTGAACCAGTGAAAACCCGGTGCCATATCATCAAGCTCGATGCTCCTGTAACTCATGAAGTACGTTCTATATATATGTGTTATATTTATATATAACTAGAGAGGGCAATTTCAACCTAACTAGCTTAAAACGGGGTGATTTGGGTTAAATTTCATCTCAAACTGGTCAAACGATTTAATTAAGCTGAAAACTTGAGCTAAAGTGGATATGGTCTAGCGGGTCAAAACTCATTCCAAGTGTATTTATATGTAAAACCTTCAAAAACACATTATCAATACAAATCAGAGTTTTGATTTAATGATATCATTTTTCCAGTTATATATAGCACCTCATTTATAAAATTTGGAAAATGAACAAACATTGTCGGTGCAGTGGAGATGGCCCATTCTGACTCACACTTGGTTACGCATTAGCTAGAATTATTTAGCACATTCATTAAACCAAACTAGCCCAACCCGCCCATATTAACACCTCTAATTAGATGGCGTTTTTGTGTTTTCTAGAAGCATGAACTTGTTTTATCGCCCAGTTACTTATAGGTAATGAACTTGATGAGTATTGATGAGCTATATTCTCCTCCTTAATCATCTGATTATCCGTTTCGGTAATTCTCAGATCATGGAAGTACTTATTCAGATAGCAAGGAAAGAAAACTTCGATTTATCAATGAAATTTGCTTCAAAGATTGCTAATAAATCCAAGCAGAACTTGAGAAAAGCAATCATGGCTCTTGAAGCTTGCAAGTCTCACAAGTATGAAATCACATTTTATGTTAATTATTTATCTCTATATTAGATAAACTATAGTTAGTGTGAATCTAACAGTCAGACATGTACGCAGCTATCCATTTGTAGAAGATCAACCAATTGCAGTAGGATGGGAAGATGTACTTATTGACCTTGCTGCAGAGATTTTAGCAGATCCATCACATAAGAGGCAAGTTTATTTATAATAGTCTTTGTCATTACATATTTACATTGGTTTAGAGATCTATGATCAATAAATTAAACACTTAGCCTTATAATTATATAAATGGTTTTTGTACTTGTGAAAAAACTTGATAAGAACATTACACTTTAATGTGATTATCCAAATCGAGGTGATCATTTTCAACCCATCTAGTTAAAAATGGATCAATTTGGGCTATGTTTTATCTCTAATCAAATAGGTAAAAAAATATATAAAATTTTATACTTATACAAATTAAAATGAAACGGGATGCACAATCCAAAAGTTGACCGTAGTGGATTTTGAATGCTCTAAATGGTTTAACATATTAGACTCACTTATCAGAAACTTCAAATTTGTAAACATAAATTTGTCCATGTCAAAACAAGCCGACCCCACCCATACAAGAAGTTACTCGCTTTGACCCAACACCCAGTGACCCCCCATGCCGCCCATCTGCCACCTCTAGTCACAAAATACATAACCAAAATAACATATAAAAAGTAGTGGGTATCACATGGATAAAACTCAATATAGATCTCAAATATTTCTAAGATTTTGTTCTTGGTATTTTTAATTGATACCATAACCAAAACTATGTGTGTGCTTTTATCAGGCTATTTCTCATACGCGGAAAGCTACAAAAACTTCTGGTGGAATTTGTTCACCCAAAACTGATTCTTCTGGTAAAGTTACAACCTTTCGGTTAAATTATCATTTCAAGATTTATACTCATAATTCAATACTAATGTATAATGTATATTAATATGTTGCCACTATGCAGAAACTCATTGAACAGTTCCTCAAGGGTGTTGAAGCGAATATCAAAAGGGAGCTATATTATTGGCATGGTTATTATGTATGTCACCCCTTCTACCATACTTCTCTTTTTCATTTTTATGGAAAATATGTGACTAAAAATAAATACCCATCTACAGGATAAGCGACTCCCAGTTGGAACTAGTGCCTTACTAAAGTTGGAAGGTAATAACGATAAATATAATACTAGTCGTTCTTATATGATATATGATGGAAAATATACGTCTAAAACTGTTCCTATGTAAACTCATCCATGTTTCTAAAGCTCTTTATATATGCATCCTACCCCTGCAGAGTTTGTAGCCAAATTTATGAGTATACACAGGAAGAACTTACATAATCGTGAGTGATTGAAATTTTGGGACGCATAAATAATGCAACAGGGGATAATAAGGTATCTCCACAGACCTTTTTGAAGGCCATAGAAACACCATTTTTTTGTTTCGAGTTCAAAATGTATTCATAATGCAGTCCCAGTTGTCATGTAATTTTGATGGAAATATGTGAGTTTATGTTACAAATTTGTAACTCTTTGGTACTGAATTGATGATCATCTTTGATGTATATTTGTGTTCAAACAGCATTCCTCTAAAATTCCTGGATTGTTCTGTATAAGATGTTAGATGAAATTTGCATAATATCCTTTTCTACGAAAGGTAATTGATATACCTGCTATAATAGTTAAGAGTAGATCACTTGTTATGTGCAGGATCAACAAAATGGAATGTTTTACGCGACTTTTATTTTCATCAAGAGCGCTCATTTTGATTTGTGAAATGCTAGACTTACAAAACGTTAACAAAAAATATCTAAAAGAATTATGTCTCATGTTATAACAGAGATAAGAAGAATCTAATTTGATTGGTACATTTCACATGCCACGTAATTTTGTAAGATTTTATTTCTAACTATTCTGTAAGTCTATATTTTTCGTTTGGTTTGAAGAAGTATTAATCATGACAACTTAGTACTAAAGCTCGTCAATTTGAGTCTATTGTAGCCAATGAAGCCAATTTCACATCTGTGTACTCCCACAATTACCGGGTTAAGTCCCTTTGCCCAAAAAAAAAAAACTTTTCAATTTGTGTCTATTGTAGGCAATTGTGCGAAATTGCACGTCTGTGTACTCGCACAATTTGCACCAACTTGTTTATAAGAATGTAAGAAAGTAAAATCGTAGGACTAAGAATCAAAAGAGGGCCACAAAAAGAACAGAGAGTTTTCATTATAAAGTTTATATTGAAGATTCCGTTTCACTTCAAAAGTTTGTAAAATCTATCCACGAAAAAGATTTAAGGAATTCAAAAGCTATACATAGTATATTGTCTCAAAAAGAAAAAGAAAAAAAAACTATAACTTGTATGCTAACACATGCAGATTTGGTTATGGTACAATAGATTGTGTTATTAACTTGATTTAAGCTCAAAAGGCCCTATGAACAACCCAGTTTCTTACTCAAATATTCATCAAGCTTTTTTACTCCGTATTTTGTTCCAATCTTCCAAATCCGTAACTATTATACTTGATCAATGAAACATGATTTTAATGACTTGGCACTTATGTGATGTGCATTATGTGACGTACACTTGACACTTATGTGTCTTACATTGGTCATATTCGAACAAAATTTGGGCAGCGTTTTTGGTCGAGAAAGTCATTGGACAGCGTCCTGATGGCGTTCCTGGACAGCGTTCCAACGCGACGCTATGTTCTTCTTCTTTTTCTTTCTTTTTTTTCTTAACCATCCTTGAGGTGATTAAGAAAGAAAAGTGAATTCAAGTAATTCAAAGTTTCAAGAACAAGGTAAGTAGATGGATATGAATGATAAGTCAAGTAATGGGTGAGCCAGCTTGATGGTTTTCGAGTAATGAGTCATGAACATTAGCTCGGTATAAATGTTAGCTCTTAGTAGTTAACATGATGATGATGATTAAGGATCGTTAATATGATGATGTTTATGTTAAAGTTATGTATGAGTTTCCATTACTTACTAAGCAATTGCTTACGTGTTATGTTTACAATGATGTAGGTGAGCCAAGTGTAAATAAGGGAGACTTGGGCAAGGGACACGTGTAAAGCTATTGGTGGAGCTTGTTGCACGGTTTTGTTAACAAGCTTATCCCTTTTGATCATGCTCATGATAGTGATTACACCCTCTTTGTAAAGTTTATGACATATGTTTAATGTTTTGAAAAGATGTTGAGTCTCACTTGTAAGGTTAAATGATGTTTTGTGAAGAGTCAAAGTTAAAGTTTTGGTGAAACTTGTATGATAGAAGTTTGACTGTATGAAAGGATGTGAAAGTCATGTGTAATGAGAAAGTTTGGTTCATGAAGGTCAAAAGTGTCATTTGTAAATGTTATGATCAAATGATGATGTTAATGAGTCAGTTTGACTTAGATAAAGTCAATTGGGTAAGAATTGACAAAGAAAGTGGGTCAATATGGTCAAGGACCCAATCGGGTAAATTTGGTGTCCAAATGGGTCACCAATAGGATTATGAGTCAAACTGAATTAGACTTGACGAAAGTCAAATGTTTTGATGTTAATAAGTTCCATTGATGATGTTGGAAGAGTGGTAAAAGAATGGAAGTCACAAGTGTAATGGTTTGAAAGTTGGTATGTCAAGATTTTTGGTCAAACATGGCCTAAAACTCGTCTACGGGTCAAATCTTGATAAAATGCAAAACTTGAAAAAGTTGAATTGAGGAAATGTTTATATGGTTATAGTGAATGTGTGTGTAAAATTTCAGGTCCTAACTTATAACGAGTAAAAAGTTATGCGTGTTTGAAGTTATATAAAAAGTTGAGTTTTGCTGAATGCCAAAATTACACTAAGGAATGCGATCCAGACCACCTTTTCAGGATCGCGTTCCCAAGGCCATTTTGGTGACAGAGTGTTTATAACTTCAGAACGCGATCCCACAAACTTGCAGGATCGCGTTTGTCAGTAGAAAATGAATTTTGGGTTATAAAAAACTTGTTTTAACTAGGGAAATTTATAAAGGTTAAATTATACAAATGAGGTAGTAATGGGACATTATTGAGAGTGTTAAAAAAAATGATCACGTTTTTAGGGTGTTTCACACATCACAAATTCTTCAACAATAACAAACATCTTCACACCTTGTGCTCTAATAGTATCTTGTTCATTTTGTTATATTTAAAGGTAACTTGTTATCATATGCTTATGTGGCTTAAACAGTATCAACCTAGGCAGTTGCTTTTTATGTTATATCTATATATAAACGGTTTGAAAACTTTCAATAGTAACTGGTGTTAGATTGTTTATTCAGGTTAAAAGGTTGATAACCGGCAACCCCAATCGGTCCATAACCGGCTACCACTTTCATAACTTGGGGGCATACCTAACTCATTGAGCGATTGTGGTTATGGGGGTGTTAGGGTTCGAACCCCTAACCTTGGCATATTCAGGGCAAAGATGCCGGCCCCCACCCATTACCAACTGAGCTACACGCCATTAGGTGTTTATTGTCAATTCGTCATAAACATGACTAATGGTGCTAGTATTTCCACCACCGTTTATGACAAATTCAACATAATAGTACATTAACATTTTGTACTATTCACATGATCATTGAAGAATTTTTACTGGATTTATGAAAAGGAGTGGTGAAATATCACCGCCCACACCATAATGATAACTTAATCTTATTACTTAAAAATATATATAAATATAAATAGAGGAATTTTACACTCACTCAAAATTTACAAAAATATTTTCATAAAATGACATTGCAAAGAAGATTAACGAATCACATCAATTTATTTTTTCTCTATCATATTTTTGAACTAATTATTTCTCATATTACCTATATAAACATTTAGCAAGGTTAAATGGAACTATTCTTTGAATAGTTCATGAATAGTAACTTTATAAAATATTAATTCAATTAATAAATATGCATAACATTTAGCAAGGCTAAATGGAACTATTCTTTGAATAGTTCATGAATAGTAACTTTATAAAATATTAATGCAATTAATAAATATGCATAATATATAACTAAAGTGATTGTTGTTTAAGTGGCAAATTATGATGATAATTTTTAGTTATTGATAGTTTAAAATATTGATATTTTCTTATTAGAAACTTTATAATTTATGAAAGATTACTATAAACATTTGTAATTAATGTTTTTTGTTATATATATATATATATATACTTGTATTTTTTATCATATAATTATAACATAAGAAACTAAAATGATATTCTACTAAGTTTCTTTAAAAAAAAACTTTCAGATACTATTTAAATTGGTTTCATTAACTTGTATGTATTTTATATGATAAAATAATACAATTCATAATGATGAGACAAAAGAAACATCAATCTATCAAAATGTTATATATATATATATATATATATATATATATATATATATATATATATATATATATATATATGCATGTTATATGTGATGCTATCATTTTTAAAAGTGTTATTTTCCTATTGAGTTATCATCTAAATATTTTGAAATAATTATAGTTATGTGCAGTTTAAGGTGTCAAATGATTTTCATAGCCTATAAACACGTTATACATTTGATTTTTTTATATATATTTAATAATTTGTTTAAGAGATCTACAAAACTTTAGTCATGATTCTAATACAGATTTCACATATACACATCACTGAAAATTAGAGTAAGTAGCTAAATATAATTTTGGTTGCGGTAGAACTTTTACTTGCAATAGTGGCACCAAAAGGTAATCATACACTTACAAAAGGTTGATGAGTAAAATCAAAATATGTAAATTCGTACAACATTTATTGATAACACAGAATATAATGCTGTTAGATATGAGTTACACTATCATCGATATCATTCTTTTTATGAGTGTTTTTGTTACATTTTTCCACTTTGATGTAATTAAAGTTGTTATTTGCAATTTAGATAGCCATTTATTATATATAATTAGTTGTAAATTGGAATAGGGGGTCTTGCCGTAGTCATTTTCTTCACAGATGATTTTTTGTAGTGTAAAGATCAAGTGACCTGATCCGCAACATGATATTATTGATTGGTTCATCACTTAAGTTATTACTTAGTAATGTTAGGCATATTATGTGAATTTGATGAATGATACTATTTGTTGTGAATCTAATCGAATCGAATTGCATTGTATTTGTTTTCTTTCTTTCTTTTTGGAGGTTAGTAAAACCGTCTTCCTATAGGAATTATTTATACAAACAAAAATATGTAACTAGAAAATCCGCCGCAACACGTGGGCCAAATGTACTCGTAAATAAACATTACCGTTGTTGACGGTTATGATTTTGTGGGGACCACAGAGGAGAAAGAGAGAATACTTGTGGTGGTGATTTGATGCAGTTAACGGAAGGTTGGTGATGCTGGATTCCAAAAAATAGTTTTAAGCACTAAATTATTCCACAAGCCATGAAGAGGAACCAAAGAACCGTCTTTTTGTTTCCTCCATTTCTCTTCTGATCGGATCATCTGTATTCGTTTCATCGAGAGAAAAAAGGGTACAATTCATTCATTCATGTTATGATCTGTATTTTCACATGTATATTTCGCATAATTCGGAATGATCTGGTGATGTGGATTTGAGGCTAGAATTTGTGATGTTGTCGTGTTTCACATTCGAATCTGCTTGTTATTTGATATTACCATGATATTTTAGGTTCAGTTTATTTGATCAGCAATAAAATGCTATCGTTGTGTATATTTATTTATGCTTTGAATTCTGTTTTTGGTTTTGCTTTGTGGATTTACGCTAAATTTGGTTATCTTATCATGTTTCGCATTTGAATTTGTGTTTTATTGTGTCCATTTGGATTGTTTATGATAATTTAGGGTTTCAATTTTTCTATCTATTAAGATCTTTGCTTGATATCATACTATCATACTACTTTATATATGAGAGGAATTTAGGTTGAAAATATAAATATGCTTAAATCGAGTTGCTGAAGTGTAAAGTTGTTGATGGTGCATATATTGTTGAGACGATTAGGTCAGTTGTAGAAAACTTCTGTATTCCGGAGAATATTTCTAAGAAAATTGAAAAACTAGAAAACGTGTTAAGTTTTTGTTTTCCAGAAACGTTTCTTTAAGAGAACAAAAGTCTTAATTTCTTTTGTAGACGAATCTATAAACTACGATTTATGGTTTTTATATGTTCTGGAAAATGTCAACTATGTGTGTTACACTATAACGCGTTTTTCAAATTTTTATTACTTTTATAGAGACAAAACACTTATTTTTCTCTAGAAACATAGAATGGAAAAATGAAGCAAAATTTCTACAACTTAATGCACACTTGGATATCCATTATGTTACGCCTTTTAATCTGTTTATTGATGTTGTTGTTTGTTTTTTTGTGATTTATATAAAATCTGAAGCCATAGGGATCTTTTTATGGTGCAATGCCTACATTTACAACAGTAGCTTTGGATAGTTTAATAGAACCGAAAGCTTCTAAGCTGGCAACAACAGAGAAAACTAAACGTGAACCGAAATTGGAGAGAAGGAATGGTGGTGGAATTCCTGGTGCAGCAGATAGAAATCCCGAATTCAGAAGGAATCGTACAATGACTATTGAGAGAAAGCATCACTGGACTCAGATTTCACCTGCACTTTATGCTACTCCTGAGCCAACACCTGTTCCAGATTCCCCATTATCATTTCCTACGTCACCTTACATAGTTGACCATAAGAGGCGTGGGCCACGGCTTTCGAAGACTTACTCTGATGATGGTACTGTTCTTCGTAAAGCTGTAGCCGATGATAATACTGTTGAGATCAAGAAAAGTGTAGAAGCAGAGGACATTGGATCTAGCAAGGCTTTGGACTTCACCGATATGGTGGTTTCTGGTGGTGTTAAGTATAAACATGTCAAGTTCCACCCTAATGAAAGTTATCGGAAAGTTGAGGATGTAGGATCTAGCAAGGTTTATGACATCAAAGATACTGTTTCAGGTGATGTTGAGGATAACCATGTCAAAATTCCAGATAGACGTGATATTTCAACAAAGATTGATACATTGGAACGAGAGGGTGAGATAGATGACTTTTATGATCCTCATGATTCAATGAGTGTTAGAAGCAGCACAGATGGTGAAACTAATCACGGGGTAGAGCGTTCTTTAATCCCCAACACTCCATTCGCTGAGTTTTATGATGCTTGGGAAGGTAATCTGGTTTCTTTATTTCCTTACATCATTCATATGATTAGAGGTAGTAAAATGGGTGGGTCGAGCAGATAGGGTAGGAGGTCAAAACATATAGGTTTGGTATTGGTCGGATTAGGTTGCGTAAAAACACTGCATATCCATATACATTAGATTGTTGGTTGATAGATCGTATGTCAAATATTGTTACAAAAAGTATACATCTTTTTCTATAACAATCCAATTTTCTAAATAAAATGATTTATGAGGTTTTATGCTATTTAATTTTGACTGCCAATGAGGTTTTATACATTCAAATTACACACTGGATGAATTTTGATTCGTTCTGTGGTGTATCCAATGTTTTGGTTTGGGCCCACTCTATAGTGATTACTCATTTTGTCTTTTTTATAAGTTTTTATCATAATTCATGCTATCTTTACATGTTATGGTAAAGCTTCCATAACAGAGAATTGTCAATGGAAGATCTTTGGAAAATATATTTGTCAGTTGTGATTAACATACTATGAAAGTTATTTCTCAAAAATCTGGACATAATGGGTTCACACACATTATTTTCACAGAATTAGCATCTGAGACTGGAATCCAGCATACTGCAACTGATGCCGAAGGTGAATTACGTGAACTACAAACAGGATTTCTGATTGAGATGGAGAAAAGGAAGCAAGCAGAAACCCGCCTGAATGATATGAAAAGCCAATGGGGGAGGATCCGAGAACAATTATCTATTGTTGGGCTGAGTTTTCCTGCAGATCCTAGTATGGTGGAAGATGAACCATCCAATGATCCTGGAGAAGAGGTATGTCGTCAAGTTGATCTTCTCCGCTTTGTGTCCAATTCCGTTGGGAGGGGAATTGCCAGGGCCGAGCTTGAGGTGGAAATGCAAGCCCATATGCAGTCTAAGAACTTTGAGATTGCTAGGTTGTTGGACAGACTACACTACTATGAGGCTGTAAATCACGAGATGTCTCAAAGGAATCAAGAAAGTGTTGGTGAGTGTTGAGTAGTTTATTACATTTCAAAATTACTTTTTGCAGGTCTTTTCAATAATGTTTACAGTTAGAAGTGGCAATTTCATTTCATTCACTTATAATGGGTTTATTTGGGTTATGTTCCTACTTACCAAATGGGTAAAATCATATAAAGCTAAAAGAAAATGGGTGGGTCAAACGAAGTAAAAAGGTCGAACAGGCTGATAGTTGCTCAAAGTTTTTCCTTTAATTTTTACAATTTCCTTATTTATTCTCTTATACAATTTAATAATAAATATTTTTTTGTTATCATATTTAACAAACTAAGTATTTTTAAAAATAATAAAAAAATATATATATGACAGAAAAGTCTTTTGAATCATCCAATCTGACCCGTTTCATCCTTCACTACAAAATGACTCATATGACCTGAAAATGTTCGCCTAGTTGAGCCACCTTGAGTTACAGTTGTGAACCCCACCCCCGTGCATGTATTAGGGGTGTTCATGGACGGTTAACCGGAGGATCGGTTAACCGGATTGCCGGTTCGTCATTTTCTTGAACCTAAACCGAAATCGAAAAGTTCGGTTAACCGGTAATCGGTTAACCAACTTTTCCGGTTCAGTTATACGGTTAACCAAATTAACCGGTTGTATTTACCAATCACTTAACATATAAATATCAAAACACAAATACACCCTCATTTGTTGAATATTTGTTGTAAATTCAACATGTTGATCATTTTAACAATAAACATAAAGCTTTTCTATTAGATACAAAACATGAATGTATAAATGTTGAACTAAGTTAGTCACGAAATCAAATATTTAACTACTAAAAATGCAAAAAAGTGAACATTCGTACTAACATAAATACAAAACTATAAGAATCGCATTTATAAATTAGAAAATATTTAGTAATATTATCATATATCTATGTATAAAAACATTTTTAAAATAGCAAAATAAAATTTTCGGTTTTTCGGTTAACCGGTTGAGTCAATATCGTGAACCGAAACCGAATAACCGAAATTATACCGGTTCGGTTAAACGAAACCGAAATATAAAAAAATTTCGGTTCGGTTAACCTAAAATTCACTACGGTTCAACAATATTCGGTTCGGTTTTTCGGTTTCGGATAATTATGAACACCCCTACCGTGCATGTATAGTCAGTCGTTATAGCCTTGCATGTACATTTCTGTTTTCCTATGTGATGACAGAAGCTTTTAATTCAGAAACCATGCGTCGTCTTAGGCAAAGGAGGAAGACAAGACAGAGGTGGATTTGGGGTTCAATTGGTGTTGCAATAACACTTGGAAGTGCTACTCTAGCATGGTCTTACCTCCCAACTGGAAAAGGATCTTCTCATACTCGCACTTCTGAAAGCAAGCATTCCGTTTAGTAATGACTAACCTGACTGAGCGTGCCAAAGATGACATATAAGAAAACATACAAAAAACCGAGGAAAGCATTAATAGTGAATAGCATGTTTTCTGGCTACCGAGAATGTATAATCTCAAATAAAGAAGTAGAGTGTTTGGAAACCATCCGTGGTAAGTTTCTATGTTTCTGCCACTTTTCAATTTCGTTAAGTGATTTTGCATAAATTCGTAAACGACCTTTGGTCAGCTAACCAACTGTTTTTACCTTAATAAGATTTATGGAAATTTAAATGTTAAAAGCACAAATGTGCGACCCAAAATATATAAAGCGAGGAATTTTGCTACTCATTTTTTAAAGGTCCCATATTTGCCATTTCACATATGAAGTTGGTGAAAATTTGCCATTACATCTCTTTGAGTTGTTGACTAGACATCTGGAGTCCAACATGGCTTGATGTAAGTTTATGAGGTGGTAGTGGCGGGGGTTCATTTCTTGGTCAAGTTTAACCTGTTGCTTATACTCATAGTTTTGTCTTTGTTACACGTCAAACGGGTTAAGAGTCACCCAAATAAAATGTTATTACATAAAAACTATGTTTTGACTTCAAACTATTTTGACCTGACCCATGTTGCATAACAGAAAAAACTACAATTTTTGACTCAAAAGCATTTGAACGAATCAATTGGGTCAAAAGTTACCCAAATTCAATTTATTTGCATAAAAACTGCATTTGTAGCCAAAACAAATTTGATCAGGTCAATCGTGAAGAAACTCACCCAAATTAATTTTCAAATGCAATAGTTATGTACTTAGGCCTGAAGCCATTTAGAATGGGTCAAACTGGTCAGAGGTCACTCTAATGAAATGCCTAAAACTTCATGAAAATTACCTTAATAATATACTATGAACCCGTTATATTGGAAGTGACTGTAATTTCAAGAAAGCAACTGTTGCTCATATGATTCCTAACATAACCCATTTTGTCCAATGGTTTTGGGTCAATTAGTTTCTGGTACGAAAAACAACAGCTTTGGGGTCAAAATACTTGCAAGTAAAAACATGTTGTTTTAATGTGAAATTCTTTCATTTTGTGTGGGTGACCTTCAGCCCGTAACAAAGACAAAGCTCTGAGTAAACACAAAACTTGACATGACTTGAAAGTTAACCCCACCTCATAACCCCTCATCAGTTGCAACATCACACCATTTTGGAATCCCAGATGCGTAGTCAGCGACTTAAATATTCGAAATAGCAATTGCCAGAATATTATATGTGTAATGGCAAATAAGGCCTTTTGAAAAAGTGAATGGCAGTTTTCCACTTTTCCCACTCCATTCATTGTGGGTGGCAGATTTGCCGTTGTAACTAAGTTCAATTTCTTTTCATCTAAGCTAATATTCTAAGTACATCGGTTTTCCGGAATTTAAAAAAAAAAAAAAAAAAACTCTGTCAAAGTTACTGATAAGTCAGCTCCCACCTCATCATATTTATTGGGTAACCACATAAGCGTAAATCAGGGTTCAGGACTTTTAAGCTGTTTACTCTAGATCAAAACTTTGATAGTTTTTTTCTGTGTTGAATAAAGTTGGTTAACTGAAACAGAATTTGAACAAATTGGTTTGTATATCTGGGATTGTGTAATTTCTTCATAATTTTGCCAACATTTAGTTTTTCGGACACGATGCAGATTAGGATGGAGGTTAGTCTGACAGAAAACATCACTTAAAGTCTTTCAGCCAGGTTAGATACGTACATAATGCACGCATGTACAGAGGTAAAAGCGTAAAACAGGGATTTTCACACATTTTTGGCAGTGATAAAATGTATGCATTTCAGTTTACACCATCAGTGTAAACCAAAGTTGGTCTCAGGGTGCCTAAATGCGTCAAACAGGTGGGAATGATGGAAAATATCGCCTGATTAATTTGCTGCTTTGTGTAGCAGTGTGCCAAAGGCAGGCTTCGTGTTGTTTACAATGACATCAGGCTAAGAACCTAACCCATGCTAATTGGTCTAAATTTGTAAGTCGTATCCTTAATTATGGGTAGGCAATACAGTTTATTCTATGTCGTTTCTATGACCAATTCTTAAACATGTAAAAGCATGTTTGTAATCTAATTGGAGTTTTAAGTTTCAATAGAAAATCATTAGTAGCCTTACTGCCTAAAGTTTATATTAATTTAAGATGTGTATTTGTAACTAGATTAGGAATAGACCAGGTTCGGTTACGCGATAATTATCATTTTCTCTGTCATATTATACATAGCTTCAGAAAGGTAGAAATGCTAAGCTACATGGATATGAAGTGTCATTTATTTTAATCTAGCTATCTAGGGATAGTTGATTGCCTTGATTCTGTTTTAGTCCTATTTATACTTGCGAATTCCTGTATGAGAACTGATATAAAGATCGGCCTAATGGCACTTTTTGTAAAGTTCGTGGATGGTTGACTCGTGGTATTATTTTCAGGCCGATCTATCACTTATGTTCCTGTACTTATCTGTATCCAAGTTTATTACTTCAAATTGTCTTCCTTATACTTTCTAACCTTTTCTATCAAATAAAATTGTTGACTCGTTTTGTATTGCGAAACTTGGGACGTATTATAGCTGAAAATCGCTAAGTGAAGTAATGTAACTTATCTCTGTTTTCTCATTCACATTACCAAACTTCGAACTCGTGATGTCATGATTTACAACGACACATGAAAACCAACGAGCTACCAGAAGGTAACAATTCATAGGAAAGAAAAAAAAATTGATACTGTGGTGATATTTACACCATCATCTTTTCAGTTACTTAATGCATAATTTTGATGCATTTACAAAGATATTTGTGTAAATATTACTGTACTACAATACCCGAAAATATAAATATATGATACGGAGTAATTTTGATGCATAGGGCTAGAGTTTTTTATGCATATAAAACCATGGAGTTGTTGATGATGGCATTCATGTCACATTTATAATCACCAAAAGCTGTTAAATTCGCCGTAAATAATGCTTTTTGGTTACTTCTCATGTTGTTTCATGGTACACAATTTACAATATTTTATTTTATTTTGTAAAATTTTAATTATAAAAAAGAAATATTTATTTTTAATGTTTTGCCGAAAGTGTTGGCAACCCTTTAACCAAATCATATTGATATTAATAAATAATTTACCAAACATAAATTCACGATCCTTTGTACAATAATGTTAATATCACGAATAATAATTTTAACCTATTAAATAAATTTGGGAATACATTTTTTATCAAACTTTTGCGATTTTACCCATGAAATGACACCGAGATTGAACTTTGATATGAAACTTGTAACTTGGGATTAACATATGCGATTTCATATATGTATTATCATGTGTGATTAATGTGTACCAAGTGCTTAGATTCGGTTCGTCAATCCATTTTTAGTTTAAAGTAGATGAACGTCAGACTATACAATTATTATCACGAATAATAATGCTACACGTTGTTCACTTCTAGGGATTCGGCTTTACAATTGTATCCGGATACAAGATTAATTGCTCGGTTACACATTACAATGAGATTTCAGGATGAAACTTGATACATAAAGTATGTTCATGGCCGTTAATATTGAACTATAAATATGAAAAATGGGGTACTAAATTGTGTGACAAAGAGTGAACGAAATTAAAACTATATTGTTTAAGCAAAAATATATTGTTTAGATCGCATTAAATCGGGCCCATAAGTAACATTCACTGGCTATAAGCTATCTTCGCCACTTTAATATATTAAAATAATTGAATATACTTCTTCGTCTTTTTTTATTTTATTCCTAATCATTTCTTTATAATCTTTTTATCTTTATTATGACTTTCTCATTAACTGTTAGTTTTTAATAATACGATATATAAATATAAATTTTTTTATAATCTCTTTGGGCCATTGGTCAAGGTGCGGAAAATATGGACCTAATGGAGCCCATAGGCGATAATATTATCTATTTCTTTTCTTCGCCTTTTTCTTTTCCATTTTTGCAAAGGATAAAAGCGAGTATTTGCTTCTTTTCTTCCTTACAAATTAGTAATTAATACTCCATATTAATATATAATTATAATTATACTTCTATCAAAATAAAGAAACAATCTCGAAAAAGGTTATATAAACACTTGTAATATAAAAAAAAAAAATAAAAATACGTTGAAAAGGCAACTTTACAAAGCTACGAAATAGTTGTAACATTCAAGAAATTCTTTAAATAGAAATAGTTCGTAAGTTAATTTAACAATTACAAGTGTCAGTAGTGTTGTAGATAGTTAGCAAATTCAGTGAAGTTTATAAATAAATAAAACAAACGTAAATTATGGTACATATAGTTAGTAGCATGTGAACCAACATAAATTATTTTGTGTTTCAATCCATCTATATTTCCGTAGATCGTGTAAATTGAAGGACTTAACGTTGTTTACTTTCAATTCACCCAGTTATATACATTTATTTATCATTTACTTATGTTAGAGATAAAATAAATTACGTGATAAGAAGATGGTATATAAGTCATCACTCTTAAGATGGTATATAAGTCATCACTCTTAACAATAATGTACATATTATTTTTTATTAAATAAAATATATAAACTACATTTATTATTATCAAGGTTATCAAAATTGCGATCTTATCGTACGGTCCCACTTCACAAAAACGTGTTGGATCGTTGTTAGATCGTAATTTTCATACGATCGTAAGTATAGATCGTACGATAGCTTTAAAAATCCTAACCAAGATCGTATGATCGTTTTAATTTATAATAAATGTATATGTGAATTAGTTTTTTATATAAGTTATTTATTAATGTACGATCTTACGATCTCGATCTTGAAAAAATGAAAACGTTCTTGTGTAAGATCTTGGTCTTGACAACCTCGATTATTATTATTATTATTATTATTATTATTATTATTATTATTATTATTATTATTATTATTATTATTATTATTATTATTATTATTATAGTCCATCTTTCCTTTTACGTACGTCTCAAATTAATTGTCCACTTTCAAAAATAGATGGAGAAGCTTAATCGTAATTACCATATTAAGATTAATTAAATTATTATTACAAACTTTTAAAGAATTGGTAATTATTTAGTTAAGGGTAAAACTATCATTATGCAAAACATGAAAAGGAAAAATAATAATTACTCCCTTCATCCCAAAAATATTGTCATCCGACAAAAAAACACGCAGTTTAATAAAAACATAATTATTATTGTTTTCTCTTTCTTACTTTTTGCAGAATGACAGTTTTACCCCTAACCAATTGATTACTTCTTTCTTGAAAGAGTGTAATAACAATTTAAATAAGGGTAATATGCTAATCACAACTAAATTTCACTATTTATTTTGGGCAGTGAACAATTAAATTGGAACGTCTGAAAAAGGAAACATAGATCATTATTTTGGGACGGATGAAGTATTATATTTGTATTAAACTACTCAATTTTTATCGAGTAATAATTATTTTAAAACAAACGGAGTATTATTTTACAATTTAATTATGAATGAGCTAGAGGTGGGTTATTTGTTGAGGTGGCAAATGTAAC
Source organism: Pseudognaphalium luteoalbum (assembly GCA_963422505.1). Taxonomy (NCBI): domain Eukaryota; kingdom Viridiplantae; phylum Streptophyta; class Magnoliopsida; order Asterales; family Asteraceae; genus Pseudognaphalium; species Pseudognaphalium luteoalbum. The sequence goes on from OY730197.1 coordinate 88,337,960, forward strand.
ACAGATATCGACAGTAATAATTGGGGAGTGGAAAGATAACATAGGTACGGGGGCTACCTGAAAAGTACAAACAAAGTGTAGTGTGGGTCAGCAACACACCAAGGTGACACGTGTACGGTGACGATACTAACGGCAGATCCAATCTTTACAATTATGGAAAAAAACAAAGTAAAAAAATGGAAAATGAGTAGATAAAGAGCAATAAGGTCAATCAATCAAAGGGTGGTTTTTGGCATCTGTGCATGTGTACTGTTTGTTATTGTGGACTGCATTCACAGACATCAATTTCCCATGTGGTCTCTCTTGCACCTACACTACACTCTACCTACTTTTCACCCACCAGGTGAAACTTTGATTTCTTTCTTTTTAACCCAAAACAGGGTAAATCCTCATGTTTTTACCTACAAAAGTATATATGGTGCATTGTGGATTTTGGATTTACAGTTTAAAAAGGGAAATTTTGAAAAGTTGTCTTTGTGGTAAATCTCAATTTTATAGACTTGTCATTTGATACTCGCATCTAGGGACATGAATGCATTTAGTTCAGTCGGATGTCAAGAAATTTACCATTGGCTCGAGTTCGACTTGAATTTGATAAAATTTTCAGAATTATGTTCGAGTTCGAGCTGAAGATATTATTCGAGCTCGATAGTAGTTGTTTATGTTTGTAATAACTGTATTTCAAAATTAGCTTCTGAGCTCAAGATACTTGTTTGTCAGCTCGAACACGAAACTTAACGCCTTGTTTATCAGCTCAAATAAGTTTGCTAAAGAGCATTAAATCTCTGTATAATTTTGAGCATAACATTTTCTTAACAATGAGTTAAGCTCATATGTATCGAAAACTAGTTAATTATGTATCCGATATTTTGCTGACGGGATAGCTAGATGCATTATCAAGTCATCTGAGACATCATCATCACCTACGTTATCAGATCAAGTGTCACGTCACTAGTTTACAAGTTATAAGAAGCTGGATTTATATAAATGACTATAATCAAAATTTAGTAACATGTAATGGATATTATTTTGCCTATATAATTAAACATTTTAGGAATATTATCAGCTTAGGAATGCTATAAACATGTTTTGCAAAGATTAAAATGTTACCCAATAATGAGCAAAATAAATAGATAAATTTGGTAAAAAGCAAAAGTTGTCGCTGTTTGAGATTGGGACCGATTATGTAACACCCTCAAATTCACTGTTTAGCGGAAGCAAGCTTTGAGGTGCTACTAATCAAATATCAACAGTACAAGGTATACAGCAAACGACCTCTAAATGAGACGTTTAAAAATAGTTACATTTCCAATATAAAATTGTTTGAAAACATAGTGTTTTCGGTTACAAAAATGTAGTTCCCTGGAGTCCACGCGTGTAGCGGGAGATTCTATTACATAATCAAAATATACAAAAAATAATGCTAGGAATCTCCGTTAGATGCAATGTAGAAATCATGCGACTCTAGCTAGTGTCCAGGGGTAATCCTACTCCGTCTGTGTACCTGAGATACAAAACTAAAAAGGTCAACCAAAAAAGTTGGTGAATCTTACAGGTTTAGTAATAAGTAATCATTATGAACCACAAGTATGTACCAGTATTGCTATCAAGCAAAGTAAGTAAATCAGTAAATCATCACAAGTGCCATGAGCTCACAAGTTGAAGCTTAACAGTGTAGTGTGAATGGTACAATCAAGTACAGTATCACGTACTCCCGTAAGTGCTATCCGAACACTCATATGCAACAAGTTTCAAACGCCCGTTTCTACGGAACGGTTCGTGGTAGCGCCACTACCCCGGGCGGGGATTGTCAGTCCCGAATGGATCCATCCTACTAATACTCGCGCTTAAGTCTATAACTAACAACTTATGATAGGAGGTTTTCAGTGGATAAACAGTAACTCATGCGTTGTGTGTAAAAGTAATGAAATCAGTTTAGTACATCGTGTTCATATGTAAAACAGTTGCTAAGTATCTCACCCCAAAGTATACAAACAGTAAAAATGGGGCTGTAAGACTCACCTGAGCCTAGAAAGTATGTAGGCGAAATCAAGTAAGTAAAGCGGATGTAAGTCCGTGTATTGGTTCTCAGAAACCTGCAACCTTCTGGCGTCCGAAACGCACAAGGTTGTAAGTAAATAAGTAAATAAGTTGGTGTCCTGAAAGATCACCCATGCTAGTTGTCCACTCAACTAGAAAATGTCCAAGTGTTTGTCTGTATGTTTGTAATCAATTAGGGCCCGTTGGTGATGGGGTGTAATAATAATTCAAGTATTATCATTGTTTTGTATTTTGTTATGTCGTTTCTTTGTAAAGTGTATCTATAAGTCTGTCATTCATATTGCGTCGTGAAGGTGTTGTCCGAATGTAAGTTCGGACAACACTTTCACTGTTTTATTTCTACTACATCGTTTATTAAAAGTCGCATCTGTAATTTAAAAATCGGGGAAAGTTGACCTAGTCTGGCTGCGGACTGAGATAGTGTTGCGAACTGAGTTCGCGGTGCGAACTGAATTTGCGATGCAAACTGAGTTTGAGTTCCCAAGGCAGTAGTCTGCGAACTGAGTTCGGTTCGCAAAACTCGACTCGCAGGTCGGTTTGCAGGTCAGCTCGCAAGTCAGTTCGCAGGTCAGTTCAGTTCGCAGTTTGGGTTCACGAGTTCAGTTTTTGGTAGGTAAATCTCGGTTCGCAGCTCGATCTGCGAGCTGAGACGCATCTCAGTTCGCAGACGCTGCTGTAAGTACAAATCGGTTCTTAAAACGCATTTCGACTTGGTTTTTGGACATAATCTTGTTGGTTAAATGTTCTATCGAAAATCTAAGTTTTACAAGTAATTTAAAAGAGTTTTTGAGGCTTCTTACCACGAAAATCGAAATTGAGGTATGGTGGAGATGGAGGTGATCTTGGTGCTTGTTCTTGATGATGATGATGATGAGCGATTTGGTGGTGATGTTGTTGATGTTGCTGTTGTCGATTTCAAGAGCGGGAGGGAAAAGAAAAGAGGGTTTTGAGAGAAGAGTGTGTGTGTTTGTGTTGGGGAAGATGGGGGAAATGAGGAGAAAATGGGGTTAAAAGGAGGTGGACCATGGGTTGATGAGTTGGGTCGGCACCACGGGTCTAGGCCGACCCATTTACGGCTCGGCTCGTGAGTTCGTAGTCGGTTAAATCCCATAGTCGTTTAATCTCGTATATTTTAAGATGAGAATTTTGTAATCGTAATACTTATTAATTAGCTATAAAAATATAACTTGAATTATTTTTGCTTGTTGGGCGCGTTTCACGTGTTTTCGTTGTGTATGGAGTGTTTCTAACGATACGAGTTACGTGTAATATATTTTACCAAATATATTAGTGTAAATAACGTTTGTTTGGGTGCTTCCACATTATTTAAAACTTTTGTCACCAACGCCCTAATGTAGATGTGTCGGGTTCAACCCGGTACATTGTTAGCATGATTTAAACGAATCGTGTATGTGCGTATGAAATTTCACTAAGTCCAATGTATATTTAGCACTACGTGACTAAATACACATAATAATCTCGCGATTAGGTACAGTAATGATAGCCTAAAATGCCAGGTGTTACATTCTCCCCCTATTGGGAGAATTTCGTCCCGAAATTTGTTCGAGGTAGTAGTATGTATGTTTTCTAAGAAGGCCTTGAAGTATGCCAAGTGTTGTTATGAATGTCTCTGGTTGCCTTCCTCCCCCTTGTTAGAAGAGGAGAGAGAGAGAGCTTCTAATGTGTGTTGGCCATTACGCCCAATGGACGGGGTCGGTCAGTAATCAGTGGGGTGTAGCTACAATTTGCACTAGTAGCCTAAAGTAGCTAGTAAATTCTACTGTGTTTGTAACGGTGGTGATAGTCTTAAGCGTCAGAGGGTGAATTATTTCTAGAGGTATAACGTACCCGCAGTATTGTTCGGGTCATGCTTGGCCTCATGGATGCCGTCTGTAGTGGTTAGTAGCGGACAACTAATCTTTTTATGCCCAGTATTTTCACACTTGAATCATAATCTCAATGCTTCCGTGTTTGTGTCCTTTTGAGGGGATTTGCAATTCTGGACCTGGTGTCCAAACGTGTTGCATCTGTTGCAAGGAGAGATGCATGGTCCCTTATGATGGTGATTGCATAAGGTGCAGTAGGGTAGATTTCCTTTATATGTTTTCCCCTTAGATCCAGTAGTGGGAGTTTGAGTTATTTTTGCCCTTTTTGTTCGGGGCTGAGTAAAGTCTGTGTTGAAGCTCCCTCCCGGGTTCCCTTTGAGGTTTGTCAATTGAGCTTCGATATCCTTTTCCATAGGAATATTAGCTTGAGCTTTTTGTGATACCGAGTTAGAAACTAACTGAAGTACATCTCCCAGAGTTGGGCACAAGTGTCTTAATTGTTCCCAATAGAATTCTAAAGTTCGCAGGCGCAATCCCTGCTCGTGAGTGAGTCGGCGTAGATCGGTGATTTCCTCCTGAACAATAGCTAGTTGATTATGTAATGCCTTCATTGTTTCGTCTGTATGCTTAGAGTTGTCAGTGTTTACATTGACAATGATCGGAGCGGTAACAGTAGGAGGAGTGGTGATAGTGGTGGCCGTGATATGGTTATCAGTAGTAGGATTTGAAAGGGAATTTGCTCGGGTTATTCGAGTAGCTTCTGTAACTACTGTTTGAGGTGGAAAGTCTCGGAGTCCTCCTGGGTGTGCCATTTCATCCAACGGTTCTTCACTCACTGGCCCGGTGTCGCCTTCAAGAGTAAGTAGGTAAGGAAACATTGACTGATCCTCACCGTGTTGGTCATCATTCGACATGTGGCTGCCAGTGGAGTAGCCTATCATTTCCTACGAAATGGGTGTTTTATCAAAATAATGTTTTGATGTTGGCATTAAGTATTGTATAATAGCAATTTTGAGGTTGCGAGTATAAAAATTGAATTCTAGTGAAGACAATAAAAGTACAAACGGTTCTCTCCGAACAGATGATTCGCGGCGTAGAGTTCGGGCAGACGACACATAAAGATAATAGTTCCGTGGGTCCCGGCCTCAACCAGTGTGAGATATATGGGAAAGAGTCTGTTTGTTAAGTTTATAATGTACTTAAGTATTACACCTGTCAGCCTAATTGGGGTTTGCTTATCCTAGGTCGTGCCTAAGATCTATAACAGTGGATCATTAAGCAGTCGGCAAGATTTATCAGTCAAGTAGTATAGAGTAATCAGGTTGATTAGGAGTGAACCGTAATCGCATCTAGGTTTGGGTCTTGATGATTGTTTCCAGCGTTGAGGATATAAGCTCTGCCCCGTGCATTGTTGTTTTGGTTCTTCGGTTTTGGGCAGGCTTTCCTGAATTGCCCGATACCGTTGCACTCGTAGCAGGTTTTGGGTGCACTAATGTTGGTACCAGTAGCGACTGTTTTGGAAATCCTTGGCTAGATCTCCAAATCGTTTGCATTTAGTGCAAGGACATGAACCATCACGATGAAGATTACATTTAGAGTAATGTGGCCTGCTCCCCTTGTACACCTCCGAGTCGTCAGGGTTTTGGAGCATAGGTCTTAGCAGTCGCGGATTTTGTCGAATTGGATCTGGAGGTTAGTGTAACACCCTCTTTCCTGGTCTGGTAATTTCTTAATTTAATTAGATTATTTAACTGTTTTAGAAATTACTTGATATTATTATTATATTGTGAAACTTAGATAAATAAGTCTCAGAACTTATTGTGAATAATAAACTATTAGTTATTTTAAATTATTACAGATAACGGTAAAATAAAATTAATATTCTCGCAAATCATTTTAGGTTCCAGACAATAGATTTAAGACGGATATAAAAATTAAAGCAATTGGGTATCAAAGTCGGTGGTTGAGCCGACCTTAATACCATATATGTTCTTAAAATTTCATTTCCTTTTTCACTTTGGAAACCTCTCAAAATCATGAAACCAAATCAAAGTTGATAACAAAATTGCTCAGTGATTTCGATTTCGAACAGCAACATCATCATCATCTCCATCATATCCCCTTCATCTCCATCACAAAAGTGAGTATGATTTTGAGTTTCAAAAATTGAGTTTTGAGAGATATGGAGTATAATTAAGATTGAAACTTGATTTTGAGTTATTTGATGTTCCTAGATGTTAGTTGAAGTATTAGGAACCTTAGAAAACTGAAAAATTGAGTTTTGGTGAGGTTTGGCTCGAAATTCTCGTAACAGCAGTGAAACTCGCAGAAACCCAGTTCGTCTTGCGAGGCGAGTTGAGATGTTGCGAAGCGAGTTGAGTTTTTGCGAGGTGAACCGAAAGTTGCGAGTCGAGTTCTGCGAAGCGAACCGAGATATTGCGAACTGAGATATTGCTTTGCGAGTTGAGTTTTGCTTTGCGAACCGAGTTCTGCAAAGCGAGTTGAAACTGCGGTGCGAAGCGAGTTGACTTTGTGAGTTGAGATATCTGCGAACCGAGTTTTTTTACAACTTTTTATTTCGCAAATTTTGAAAATGCGTAAGTCTTTTCGGGGTAACGGACAGGTAGCAATTTCACTAACTCGGATTGGATTGAAATTCGCATGGTCACTCGGAAACGACCTAATGATCCCGGCTCTATTCTAAGAGTCTAGGCAGTTTTTGGCCATTCGGGGTCATCTAGGGTCCGAAAATAGCATTTTTCAGTTTTTAAACGTCATTTCGGGATTTTCTAATTTCATTTTGAATGAACTTTTGTTTGACTAGACTTCAGGGATTACCTGATTTGATAAATATGCTCTGATAATGATTATGGAACGAATTTCTAACTTATAATTGAATTTCTGTTTCAGATCAACCTAAGACTCAGTGATATAAGAATCCTGAGTGTGGAGACGTCAGAGGTATCGGTTAGTGGATTTAGAACTCACCATTTGATTTAGTTGTAACTATTTGGTTGCAACAATTAAACGTAGATATGTGTTAGACTATTTAGTCTTGATTATTGACTATGAATCTACGTGATATGTGAAAATATATGTATCAGATTATTGAGGTCAACGTGTAGTTGGACTTTTGGTTATTATGTGAATTACACATGTTTTGATTCATTTGTTGTGTTTGAGACCTGTGTATGAGTGTAATAACCAATAGTTATCGGTCTATTCTGTATTGGCCATACAGATTGACGTTAAGTGTTCCTTGGGAATCCCCGGGTATTATGATATCCCAAGAGCCACCGATCCTCATTGAAATATGTGTGTTTACGATTAATTGGTGTAAAATCATGGTTAAGCTAAGTTGAATCGTGTGTGATAAATCTATTCACTTAGCTTCGTGCTAATCCCTCATATTACTTCCTGCAGATTTTGTTTACTATGTGGGTAGTCAGGAAGTGGATGCTTCGGCAGGGAAATTTTGACGACTTGCGACTCTGATATGGTTTTGTATAAATCTTGTTTTGTAAAATATAATACCCCGTTTATGTAATGTGGTTTCAATAGTTTTAAAGTATTGTGTATCTAGTTTGAAAAATATTATACACTTTTTATGATGTATATTAATAAACTAAGTTTTAAGTCAACGCTTCCAAGTTAAATTGTATAATATTCATATACTGAATGAGGGGTGTTATAAGTTGGTATCAGAGCATAGATTTGGGTGAATTGAGCATTATAAAGTGTTCAATCCCAAATCTATAGTGTGTTACGTCAAACATTCTCGGGTATGGGATTTAGCATTGTTTGTGAAATTGTTAGTAGATAGGTGCTAACGATTAACAAATGTTGAGTTGTTGTGGTAAATACAGATATGGCAGATAATGAACAACTGACCACCAACCCTAATAATGCCCCAAGGATCGATGTTCCCCCTTCAGATATTCATAATGAAAGACATGATCATGAGGGTACTTCTATTCCTGCTCGTGAAGAATCGAATAGAGATGATTATCTTTTTCAGTTAGAAGATGAGGTGATTAATCTCAGAGAATTTAAAAGACAGACTGAAACTGCATCATCTCAGCAACATTCTCAGGAACAGATACCTGTGTTTGGTAATATTCCTCCCTTTCAGTCAAATAAACTGTGTTCATTCAAAACGTTCATGGCAAGTAAACCACCTGAGTTTCGTGGAAGTACAAATCCATCTGTAATTTTAAATTGGTTAAGAGATATGGAGCGGAAATTTGGTGTTACTCGCTGTGAAGAAGAATCCAAAGTGTTTTATGCTATTCAGTGTTTAAAAGACGAAGCCATGGTTTGGTGGGACTCGATTACCGGTCATCTGACTCAACAGCAGAAAGAAGCTATTCGATGGCCTGATTTCCATCAAGCTGTTTGTAATCAATATTGTTCTGACTTTGATATGGCACGTATTAAGAGAGAGTTTGTGAATCTTCAATTAACCGATAAGATGACCATCGATGAGTTAATCACACAGTTTTCGGAGAAACTACGGTTTGTGCAACAGTGGGTTCCCGATGAGAAAACCAGAATCGAGCAGTTTGTGGAAACTTTACCTCATAATTACCGTACTACAGTGAGGTTAGCTAGTAATCTATCCCAAGCTTTTACTCTTGCACGCTCGGTTGACAGTGATATTAGAGGTTTTCGAGAGTCTCAAGCTAGAGATACTTCTTCTTCATTTCCAAGAACTAGAACAGATTCTTCGGGTAAAGGAAAGTCTAGGTGGCAGGGTAATCGTCAGGGTCAAAGATTTAGTAATAAAAGTGGTTCATCCGGAAGTTCTAACTGGTGTAGTTCTTGTCGATCCAAACATACTGGCCCATGTACAATTCGGACAAACAAATGTGTTAAATGTGGTGCATTGGGTCATGAGCAACAAGAAACAGTGAGTCGCCGTTGCTATAAACACATGGGCGTGTTTATACTGTGAGTGCCACTACTATTGTCGGTAAGTGTTAGATTTTGCTGTTGAAATAGTGAGTCGTTTTAGCAGGACGTTGATTGCCAATTCCATGGCTGTAGTGGTATCAATTGAGTCCTATACATACATATATCGTGCTTATTATAGCCTAGAAGATAGCACATGTGTGAGGCCTATTTATTTATATACACGGTACATATAATAGCCTAACAGCGTAGCAAGTAGCATTTGGTCCCGTTTCTCTCGTGGTCAGAGTCAACTAGTGTATTCCTGTTCAATATAACCCCTTTCAGGCTTCACATCATCTTTCCTTAATTGTACATAGTTGATCAGACTATGTTAAATTAACGTCGTATGATGCAATTCCCGAACCAGTCATACCTAATAAGGAAATACTGCCTAACGGTCATAGTCTAGGGCCACTAAATACAACCTAGTTCGCTATAACCTTAGGCTCTGATACCAATCTGTAACACCCCCAAATTTACTGTTTAGCGGAAGCAAGCTTTGGGGTGTTACTAATCAAATATCAACAGTACAAGGTATACAGCAAACGACCTCTAAATGAGACGTTTAAAAATAGTTACATTCCCAATATAAAATTGTTTGAAAACATAGTGTTTTCGGTTACAAAAATGTAGTTCCCTGGAGTCCACGCGTGTAGCGGGAGATTCTATTACATAATCAAAATATACAAAAAATAATGCTAAGAATCTCCGTTAGATGCAATGTAGAAATCATGCGACTCTAGCTAGTGTCCAGGGGTAATCCTAATCCGTCTGTGTACCTGAGATACAAAGCTAAAAAGGTCAACCAAAAAGGTTGGTGAATCTTACAGGTTTAGTAATAAGTAATCATTATGAACCACAAGTATGTACCAGTATTGCTATCAAGCAAAGTAAGTAAATCAGTAAATCATCACAAGTGCTATGAGCTCACAAGTTGAAGCTTAACATTGTAGTGTGAATGGTATAATCAAGTACAGTATAACGTACCCCCGTGAGTGCTATCCGAACACTCATATGTAATAAGTATCAAACGCCCGTTTCTACGGAATGGATCCATCCTACTAATACTCACGCTTAAGTCTATAACTAACAACTTATGATAGGAGGTTTTCAGTGGATAAACAGTAACTCATGCGTTGTGTGTAAAAGTAATGAAATCAGTTTAGTGCATCGTGTTCATATGTAAAACAGTTGCTAAGTATCTCACCCCAAAGTATAAAATCAGTAAAAATGGGGCTGTAAGACTCACCTGAGCCTAGCAAGTATGTAGGCGAAATCAAGTAAGTAAAACTGATGTAAGTCCGTGTATTGGTTCTCAGAACCCTGCAACCTTCTGGCGTCCGAAACGCACAAAGTTGTAAGTAAATAAGTAAATAAGTTGGTGTCCTGAAAGATCACCCATGCTAGTTGTCCACTCAACTAAAAAATGTCCAAGTGTTTGTTTGTATGTTTGTAATCAATTAGGGCCCGTTGGTGATGGGGTGTAATAATAATTCAAGTATTATCATTGTTTTGTATTTTGTTATGTCGTTTCTTTGTAAAGTGTATCTATAAGTCTGTCATTCATATTGCGTCGTGAAGGTGTTGTCCGAATGTAAGTTCGGACAACACTTTCACTGTTTTATTTCTACTACATCGTTTATTAAAAGTCGCATCTATAATTTAAAAATCGGGGAAAGTTGACCTAGTCTGGCTGCGGACTGAGATAGTGTTGCGAACTGAGTTCGCGGTGCGAACTGAGTTTGCGATGCGAACTGGGTTTGAGTTCGCAAGGCAGTAGTCTTCGAACTGAGTTCGGTTCGCAAAACTCGACTCGCAGGTCGGTTCGCAGGTCAGCTCGCAAGTCAGTTCGCAGGTCAGTTCGTAGGTCAGTTCAGTTCGCGGTTTGGGTTCGCGAGTTCAGTTTTTGGTAGGTAAATCTCGGTTCACAGCTCGATCTGCGAGCTGAGACGCATCTCAGTTCGCAGACGCTGCTGTAAGTACAAATCGGTTCTTAAAACGCATTTCGACTTGGTTTTTGGACATAATCTTGTTGGGTAAATGTTCTAGCATGAAAATCTAAGCTTTACAAGTAATTTAAAAGAGTTTTTGAGGCTTCTTACCACGAAAATCGAAATTGAGGTATGGTGGAGATGGAGGTGATCTTGGTGCTTGTTCTTGATGATGATGATGATGATGAACGATTTGGTGGTGATGTTGTTAATGTTGCTGCTGTCGATTTCAAGAGCGGGGGGGAAAAGAAAAGAGGGTTTTGAGAGAAGAGTGTGTGTGTTTGTGTTGGGGAAGATGGGGGAAATGAGGAGAAAATGGGGTTAAAAGGAGGTGGACCATGGGTTGATGAGTTGGGTCGGCACCACGGGTCTAGGCCGACCCATTTACGGCTCGGCTCGTGAGTTCGTAGTCGGTTAAATCCCATAGTCGTTTAATCTCGTAATATTTTAAGATGAGAATTTTGTAATCGTAATACTTATTAATGAGCTATAAAAATATAACTTGAATTATTTTTGCTTGTTAGGCGCGTTTCACGTGTTTTCATTGTGTATGGAGTGTTTCAAACGATACGAGTTACGTGTAATATATTTTACCAAATATATTAGTGTAAATAACGTTTGTTTGGGTGCTTCCACATTATTTAAAACTTTTGTCACCAACGCCCTAATGTAGATGTGTCGGGTTCAACCCGGTACATTGTTAGCACGATTTAAACGAATCGTGTATGTGCGTATGAAATTTCACTAAGTCCCATGTATATTTAGCCCTACGTGACTAGATACAGATAATAATCTCGCGATTAGGTACAGTAATGATAGCCTAAAATGCCAGGTGTTACAGATTAACATTCAATATCTTTGTGCAGATTTGCAACACAAAGATAAAAAGGTTTGATGCAATTTTTCTGATTTTATGTACCTATATACCATGTCATTTGTTACTTGTTAGAGGATATGTCTCGGATAAAATAAGGCAAACTCTGTCACATATAAATTAAACATACGTTTAAATCGTGTGTCTAAATGTGCATAACTTAACGGTTGGTCAAAATTATGAAAATAATTAGCAAATGCAAGAAGGTGAAAGATCATAGGAGAATGACCCACCCATTAATTTTAACACTTATTCTCGTGTACAAGTCATATGGTTAATAACTGCAAACGATCTAAACGAGTTTTGTAAAATAAAGTCATTTACTCCGTAATTGTTTAATTCTTGAACATTTAGGACTGCATAACACTAGTTCATGACTTCATGGTAGTTTGTACTTTCTGATGTCAGCATAGTGATGGCGTGTTCCCCTTTGATCCGTACTTTCACCACTTTCATTAATGTTTGCTTCAAAGTTCAAACCTTGATTTCCCCACGCTCAGACTACACTTCCAAATACAGACAGACAGGTCATGTTTTACTATATGTTGTAATAAATTACACCAAATCCTAACATTAAAAAAATTATACAAATATCATAGGGAGTACTAAACTTATAATTCGTACTACTCCCTACGTCCCATTCTAAATGTCCATGTTAATATTTTTGATATTTTCATATTTTTTAACCAATTGAAAAAGACTTTAGTGGGCAGATATGTTATTTCATTGGTGAAAAATGTAGTATTGGAGTATCCTAAAACTATGTGCAAAGTCAAAGTAGACATTTTAACTGAGACAGATTAAGTATTAATGAAGGGTGTGCTTGGTTCAAAGTGAGAAATGAGAATGAAAAAGGGAAAAAGAATACTAAAAGAATACAATGAGCATTCCCTAATAACAAATTTTTCATTGATATTGCTTAATTGATTCATGCAAATAATCATTACGAGTAAGGTAACAAATTTGGTCGAGTTAAGTTGACAGATCTAGAGTACCAAACTCGAACCCGATATGATTTAATCAACGGGTTAGCATGTCAACATTACCCAACCTGGACACGATTTATAATACCAGTTGGTGATTAACGCTCAAATTTAAAGGGTTACATTTCGATTAGCGTGTTTACCCATTAACCCGAACTTTGATATCTTTTGATGAATTAACGCGTCAAATTTAATATCGGTTGATGAGTTGGTTTAACGCCAAAAATGTAAACTTTAATAGGTTACCGTTGCAAAGCCAGGTAGAGCCATTACCCAAGCCCAACCAAAAAAAATTAATTGGGTTCACGGGTTTCGAGTTAATATCAGTTGATGGGATGGTTTCACGTCAAATGGGTCAACTTTCATTGATTACTTTTAGGTTGGCTAGTTGACCCATTAACTCAAACCTTGACTTGACTTCGACCCGAAGAATTATATAGGTTGACTAGTTGAGATAAAATATATAAACGTGATATGTCGGCATATTGACAAGTAATGATATCCATTACCAGAAAGAGATTAGAACAGAAGTACTCCCAATTTATATATTTGGCTTGTTGGTGATGATGAGGAGTGCTCCGAAGCACATGATTGCTGACTTTTCCGTAGAGTCCCTTCGTTGCTGTTGTGTGCTCTGATTTCTTCAAGTCTTTTGTGATTTGTCTAGTAGGTGTGAACACGTTGGATATACTTTTCTTAATTCCGGTGCCAAAAACTTGATGTTTGATGCGGCGCCAAAAATTTGATGCGTCGGTCTTCTTCGTATATCCAAGTGTGAAAGATAGTCGGAGACTTCATCACTTCTTGGAATGTAAAATTGCAGAAATGTAAACGCGGGTTGGCTCCCGAGAAGCCCCCTTTTAAAGTCGAGAGCTCGACTTCTTCTCTCCTAGCTAGATGGAGGTGGATGCATCCATGGGATCCCCAGTGCTGATATTGTGAGCCCTAGGTTGCGGAAAAGTGTATCGAGGTGGATAGATTCTCATGAAATGATTGACTATTATCGTAATCAATACGAGTGGACTATCTCTCGATGATTCTTTATAGTTCAGAAGATGCTCTGAAGTTGTCCTTGCAAGTCCGTGAAGTCCGAATGTGATGTAGTCAACTGCTTTAGTGACAGTCCCATTAGGGTCGGTCATGGTGGTTGTGTCTGTCTTAACAACCTCTCTTGGCGGTGGGTTTTTCCAGAGAGAGCATACAAACGCCAAGAATTGCAGTTTTATATCTTCATAATTCTTGGTCTTGGCGTCTCCATTGAATCTTCTGATGGACGTGCACAGGTCCTCTATTTGCCGGTGTTGATGGTTGTTGAATGGGAAGTCAGATTCTGAAAAAACTAGAATAAGCTGACGAAGTATCTCCTTGCATCCTGAGTAGAATAAGAAGTTTCCTCTGGAGTTACTTTTCTGTTGTTGAATCTCCCGTAGATGGATCGTAACAAAAGTAGCGATATCAAGTGGTGATTCATGTGTGGCCCTAAAAGGTTGTTCGCGCCTTGATTCCTCCCAAATGAAATCACTAAGTTCTTCAATCATTAACTCAATTTGTTTTTCCATAGTGGAGTTGATAACCATAGATCCGCTTTCCTTGGAACTGAGGTGATCTTCTCTACTTAGCAAGTTAAGCAATGATGTGAGGTCATTCATCATTGAAATGTCAGCACGACTGCTCGGATGTCCAGTAGTCTCTTTCATATGTGCTCTAATGGATCCTAACATCTCCCATTGCATTGAGGTGAACGGGATGTTAGATCTTTTAAGGGCATTGTAGATCCTAGCGTAAGTCCGTTTATGTTGTTGACAGAATTGCAGTTCAGCGGGGGAAAGAGCCAGCATGTTGACTACGCTGCTTATTCCTCCCACTACTTTGTCAAATCTTTGGATCAATTCTTCGAGCACTTTGTGATCTATGATGGTTTTCGGTTGGTATCTTGTGTGTTTGGAATATTCCTCCAGTGTTTCTCCTCTCGTGGGATGGTTGTTGTTACTCCCCGCCATTTCTTCAGTGGTAAACGGTTTAATTGGCTGTATGCTGCTTTTGTATTCTTTTTCCATCTTTCTCATCCCAATTTCTTCCATTGTTGAGTTTTTCACTGATGGAGATTCATTTTTCATCTCTTGTACTATTCGTCGGAGGTCAATCGGGAAATATGGCATGATTGCCATTTCCGTGCTAGAGTTCCTTTCAGTTGTTGGCTTTGCAGTTTCTTTGTCCTCCGCGGTCTTGTTCATGGAGATCATGTACATATCGGATTGGTCTCTAGCGTTAGGATTGTCGATATGGAAAGTGATGGTTTCTCCCTGAGATTGCAAGCTAATGGTTTGTGCGAAGACATTGATGATTGCCTTGGCCGTATTCATGAAAGGTCTTCCTAGTATGATTGGGATGTGTACGTCTTCCTGCATATCCATTACTACAAAATCTGCTGGGTAAAGAAATTTTTCAATCCTTACTAAAATATTTTCAGCTATTCCCTTAGGGTATTTGACCGAGTGGTCAGCAAGCTGTATGGTCATTTTGGTAGGTCGAAGATTTTCTAACTCAAGCCTCTTGAAAAGTGAGAATGGTATAAGATTGACACTAGCTCCTAAGTCAGCAAGAGAACAGATGATGCCTGAATTGTAGATAGAACAGGGGAGAGTAAAACGTCCGGTATCTTCGAGTTTTTCAGGGATAGTATTTTTTAAGATAGCTGAACATTCCTCGTTTAGCGGGACATTGGGTACTTCGGGTACCTTATCCTTGGTTGTAAGAAGTTTTCTGAGGTACTTTTTAGAATGAACTTCAGGTACGATATCTAGGAATTTCCTATCAAGTTTAAAAGACTTAAGCTTGTCTGGTCGTTGTTTAAGACGAGCCGGAAATGGAATTTTCCTATTTGATGTAGACTCTAAATCTATTGTCGATGGGATAATAGGTGGTTCCTTCACCGGAGAAGAAATCGTAGGTGGGCTATGTGCTACCTGAGAGTCTTGAATATGGGAAGCCTCCTTATGGCAACTAGTTGGACTATCCTGAGGTTTAGCGTTAATACGCGGTGCTAATTGTCCTAATTGGGATTCTAAAGCTTTTAACAAAGTCAAATGATCTCTTAAGATGATATCAGTTTGGTCTTATCTAGCTGAGAGTCCTTGAATAACTCGTATCAGGGTGTCGTCAAAACTACAGATTTGTGAGGAAGAGGGTTCCAAAGGTTGAGGTTGGTAAGTTAGTGGGCTATTCCTAGGTGGGTTAAGAGAAGGGTTAGTATTGGGTGAAGTTCGATGAGACTGTGGAATTTGGGCTGAGTGGTTCGGATTAGCACAATTAAGGCAGGTTTGAACTTGATAGACGTGTTGCTTTTGACTTTTCAATTCCTTGATCTCTTTGGTTAGTTCTTCCACTTGCTGAGTGAGGGTTTTGATAGCTTCATTCTCGATTGTAGTAGGTGAATTCACTAGTGAGGGGTGATTTTCACTGTTCCAGTCATGGTTGTGTATTGTCATTTTCTCAATAAGGCTCCAAGCGTCATCGGCCGTACAGTTTATAAAACTGCCTTGAGAGGCGGTATCAAGTAAAGGACGGTGATGTGGGAAGAGACCATTGTAGAAAATGCGCAACTGGTCTGAGCGCTCAAAATGATGATTTGGACATTTCTTAAGCAATTTCTTAAAGCGTTCCCATGCATCGTAGATTGATTCGTGAACATGGCGGAAGTTTATGATGTTGGACCTAAACGTGGCTTGTTTTGATGGGGGAAAATATTTGGTTGCTAATTCTACCCAAGAGGTTATAGAGTTGATTTCTAGTTCCTCAAACCATGTTTGTGCATTGAGAGTGAGTGAGTAGGGAAATAGGTATAGATAGACTATGTCTTGATTAACCCCAATCGGCTTAAAGGAGTTGGATAAGGAAATGAATTTTTCAAGGTGGGAGTTTGGATCATCATTTGGTAGGCTACGAAATTGACAAGGTTTTGGACTAACTGAACAATATGGGGCTTTAATTCAAATGAAGTTCTATCGGTTTCCGGATAGATGATTGGTCCTCCTCGACCTTCAATCAAAGGTTTAGAGTCTTCAGCGAGAGTTATACGTGCAGCAGTCGTAGTCTCGTTGGCAGGTGGTTGACTGGTTGAGTGGATAGGGGTGGTAATTTAAAAGTAGAAAAAGGAAGGAAAAACAAAGAAAGATGTAGGGGTTTAAGGAATTCTAAAGATTCACTAGTGAGTAAGTTCGTCTTAACGCCTATGGATCGTACAGTTGGTTCCCCGGCAGCGGCGCCAAAAACTTGATGCGTCACCAGCGGTAGGTAAGGATTTTTCCCTTGTCGTTGCACCGGCTACTGGCGACGGGCATCAGTGGGTGTTTTAAATTTGTAATAGCGGGGCCTAAGTTTTCCCTAACAATGCTAATCCTAAGGTTGAGCAAGTGGTAGGTATGACCTAGAGTCGTTCTTCAAACCGACTGAATTGAAACTAAGGCGTGGCAGATGAGGGCTTTCAAACTAGTGAAGGGTTTATAAAATAGTGGGGGAGTTTTGGTTTTTGTATTAACTTAGGCAAATAAATAAAAGTGAAATAAAAATAAAAGATAAAGCAGATAAAATAAAGATAGTGTTTGCTGAGATTTCGTTAATTAAGTTATGGGATGATGTTTGGAGAAACTATGTTGAAAGATATTTGTTAATTATTAATCTTGAATACTCGTGATGTAAACACTAGATTCCCTACTAATTAAAATCCTATTAGCATGTCACACCGGGAGATAGGTTTTGGTAACATCACAAAGTATTTAGAATAATAAGCAAAATCTTAATTATGGTTTAATAATACTTTCATATGAACGGGAACAAAATCTTAAGTACTAGACATAACCGAATCATATAACGATTCCTCGTCATCCTAACATATTCATGTATTTAAAAAGTTCATTAATGACTTTAAACCAGCCCTTGCTTAAGACTACCCAATAAATCCCCTAATTATCCACAGCGTTCCTCACTTAAAGTGGTTCCGCCGCTTCAAACCTTGGCCATGTCTTGTCCTATGATAATCCCCCATGTAGCCTTGCGGTTCCATAGTTTCATACCTTTGACAAATTATATTGACACAAATGACTGACTACCTTTTATTTGGACGTCGTTAAAAAGGCGTTGTAATCACGTTTATTGGTGGAAAGGCGATAGATTAAATTGAAGTTTAATAGTCTATTTAGAAAGGTTAATTAAACTAAGTTTCTCATTTTATAGGTTAGTCCGTAATATAACTACCTTCGGTCGATACTCGACTTCCATACATTTGTACTCCACCTTGAAGTGTTTTCCAGTACTATATCGAATAACAGTCGAATAAGGGCCATCATATTACTTCGTAATATTGTACCGTTTCGTAATATGACTACCTTCGATCGTTCCTCGACTTCCATACATTTGTACTCCACCTTGAAGTGTTTCCAGTACTATATCGAGTAACAGTCGAATATGGGCCATCATATTACTTTACGATAATTAAGACCGTTTATATTTTACCACTATGATGATCCTAAGGCAACAATCGAACATGCAATAAGACGATCAAAGTGATACCACCGATCTTTAATATTTAATTATAAATCATCCCATAATTAATTAACTACATCGCAAACAACCACAACAAGTATACTATTCTCTAATCATGGCAATAACTAAATAAATATAAACATAATTAATTAAGATAGATAAGGATTAGAAAGCACCAGGATTAAATGCGGGAGAAAGTAGACTTGAATTAATTGACACAATTCCAATCTTACACCGAAGATTTACAATGCGTTCCGTACTTTCCTTCTATTCTAAACAAGCTCCTAAACTAGCCTAAAACTAATTTTTAGTAAGAAAGTAGAAGCAATATCTTAAGAGAAGTATATTGTTCTAAGAATGGTGTGTGTGAAAATGAAGCCTTAGGGCTGATATTTATAGGGAAAATATGGCTCACATTAGCATCCATAGGCTCACGGTAGAAAAAGAGTGAAAGGTGGTGCACCGGGTACGAAAAAGTAGCGAAAGGTGGTGCACCGGGTACGAAAAAGTAGCGAAAAGGTGGTGCACCGGGTACAGGCAAGTACCAAAAAGCGGAAAAGAGACGAGGGGTGGTGGCCGGCGCCGCCCACCATGCAGCCGGCGGCGGCTGGTGGTTGGTCGGCGGCAGCTGGCTGCCACCCGTCCCGCTGCGCCGCCTTTTGTTGCGTTGCTCGATTCGCGCGTATCTTCTTCGTTCGGTGTCCGTTTGCGTCGATTCTTTTTGTGTTGGATTCGTAATTCAAAAACGAAGACTTTGATGTAAAGATATCCCAATATGTTTCCTATCTCCAGATATTGCGTACGAATCATTTGGATCTTCTGGCGGGCGTAGAATCTTCATTCTTTATCCGTTTTTGTTGATTCTTCTTCTGTTGGATTCGTAATTTGAAAACGAATATATTGGGTGAGATAGATGTTGAAGATGGGCACTTTTTTTTGAAATCCTTTTTTGATGCCTTAAATCTTCAAACGTGCGTGGAATCTTCATTTTTCATTCGTTTTGCTTGATTTTTCTCGTGCAACCTTGTTTTAACCATCTTGGCATAATATCATTGATTTGTACTGTTTTTGAGTTTAAAATGCCAAGAATATTCTAGAATGAGAGAGATATCAGTAGTAAAAACATGACTTTTTACGCGATATCAGTTAACCTGTGTTTTCTACTAGCAACGATTTAGGAAATGTTATTTCTTGATTAGTTTAACATGTGTTTCCTACAAACTATTATTTGGGAAATGTTATTCATATTTGTAATAACTTGTGTTTCCTACACAACCGATAACTACAACTATTTTGGAAAATGTTATTTGTCATTAAATAACATATGTTTCCTACAAACTACTACTGATTGGAAATGTTATTCTTAAATGATTAACTTGTGTTTCCTACACTATATACAAACATGTGAATTCACTCAACAATTTTGTTGACGATTTTTCTATGTTTTTCAGGGAATTAGCAGCATAGGTAAGAACTACATGCATACCAGGACGGTCAACCTTGGACTTGTTATGATGCCACTACTTTTGGGACACTCAGATTTCCTTCATATTACTACAATTCATTTGTGCTTATATCTACGAAATCTACTTTTGTGTTATGTATTTTTATAAAATACTGTTTCAAACACTACTACTATTGTTACAACTCTTCTAAGTTGTAATCTTTTGTAAAACTACTTAATTATTGATATATTAATACATTATGTTCTGCGATAACCTTATGCTCTGGATGTATGTATCTGTTGGTTGGAATACTGTTCGCAGCCCCGCCACGTCACTAAGCTTCCGCAAACCACTCTCGTTAACTGTAATTACCGTTTGGCGGGGTGTGACTATAACACCCCTCTTTAATTCAACACTATTATATTATTTTACTCGGAAGCGCGTATTAAAGAAATACATTTCATTACTATGCATTAAACATTATACATTAACAGTTTACATTTTCAATATTTACATCAAATTCAAACTGTTTAAAACTACATAAGACGGGGTATTATATATATATATATATATATATATATATATATATATATATATATATATATATATATATCAAAACAAAGGTTATTACAAAACCATATCAGAGTGAGCATAATATCAAAATATTCCTTGCATCAAAGCATCCTTTCCTGACACCCACTTATAACAAAAACCTACAGGAAGTAGGATGAGGGATTAGCACGGAGCGAAGTGAATGAATTTATCACACACAATCCAACTTAGCTTAACAATCTGTTTACAGCAAATAATAATAAACACATTTCTTTTTCAATGAGGATCGGTGGCTCTGGAGATATCATAATACCCGGGGATTCTCCAAGAACACTTAACATCAATCCGTATGGCCAATACATAATAGACCGATAACTATTGGTTATTAAATTCATACACAGGTCTTGAACACAACAAATGAATCAAAACCTGTGTAATTCACATAATAACCAAAAAGTCCAACTACACGTTGACCTCAATAATCTGATGCACATAGATCCACATATCACGTAGATTCATAATCAATAACACAGATATAACAATCTTATAATCAATCTACGTATACTTGTTGCAACCAAACAGTTACAACTAAATCAAAGGGTGAGTTCTAAATCCACTCACCGATACCTTTGCCTTCACAAACTCAGAATCCAAGTGTCACTTATCTTTTGAAGGATCTGAGAATCAACAATCAGATATAAGTTAGTAATCCGGATTATAAATATTTAACTTATATCAATTTGTAACATTAAGAACTTAGCACAATCGATTTCACAATTACAAGTTCTATCTTACATAGTAGTAATCTCCATATAGTTATCATCATATACTAATATTACATGATCAATGTTATATCATATAACAAAGTAATTGACATTAACAATCAACAATTAAAAGAGATGCTGGAATGGCTCATGACCCGCCGGCTGGGGTCAAGGACCCGCCGGTTTCACGCCACAAGCCGCCGGCTTAACCCACCTAGCCGCCGGGTACTATAGTTTTTAATGGAACAGAACCAAGTTGCGTTTTAAAGCCTCTAGCAACAGCCGGGTAGGGTAGTTAATCCGCCGGTCTAGGGTGACAAGCCGCCGGCTTGGGTCTTTGACCCGCCGGTTTGCCAACCCACTCATCAAGCCGCCAGCTTGTTCTTCAGGTACAGCAGCAGACCAACATCAATACAATATACCCAACTACAAACTACACTCAAAATTATCAAACTTTCAAGTACTATGTAAGTCCCTAGTTCTAGGATCGATAACTTCGTTATCTGTAGTATTAAGGTGCGGAATTCCTTAATACGATGTTATCTTACTAATAACGATTTCGTTCGCGTTTAGGTTAACCAATTGCTTTGTTTCTTACGAATAAACGTCAAAAACCTAGCCTTTAGTTTTTGTGTTTCTCTGGAAATAATAACTGAATTCGCAGATTGATCTCCAAAAGTGTTATGTTAAAATTCTATTTTTCAAGTTATGTTTTTCACGTATGAAAACACATATATATTCTCGTCTCAACTCGCAGCCACTGGGCCTGCGAGTTGACTCGACTCGCTACGCAGCCCAAGCCCATGAACTCGGCTCGTTATCTTTTGTTGAGTTCTGCGAGTTCAGATCTCATCTCGCATCGCAAAGCCTTGCGACTTGAGATCTCGACTCGCAACAAACGTCTCAAATAAATAACTCGACTCGCAGTAAATGTATATATTGTTAAAATCTATATTCGTCTAACACTTTATCATAATAATATATTTAATGAATATTAATATCAAAACAATATCAATTTACAAATCTAAACCAATATATCAACATGATAACAATTACACTAGTCATATTGCAAAGCTAGATCTGTTGTCACAAACTATGTCTCAACAGACTCCCCCTTGACAATAGCTCTAGCATCTTTATCTTTACATTGTCTTTGGTTTTAAGAGTAAATCTTACTACCTGCAAAAATCTTCATCTTCATACAAGTTTTAATCATCATTTGATAATCTCGTGCTAAATCACCCCATGCTTCAGTACAAAGGATTCTGTTCTCATTTAACTTCAATAAATCCTTTCTTGACATGTTCATAAGATGACGATGATCATAAACTCTGAAGATCTCCCTTTCACCACCTTCAACCTCATCATCAGCTTCAACCATTACAGCTTCTCCAGTTTCTGAATCCACATGCCAACTCTTCATATTTCCCAAAATATCTTGAGGCATCTTCTTCAGTGGTATCTGCTACACACATTTGATAGCTGGATAAATCTTCTTCCTTCTTCTTCTACCAGTTCTTTAACTTCTTTCTTCTAACTTAATTGTCTTTCCTTTCCTTGGCTTAAGTTTTTCAAACTTATTAGCTCTAACCTCAGTCTTAATTATGTGTTCAACATATCTTCCAACAAAATCATCACTTGGGTTATTCAATGATAATCTAGCCAAATCCTTAATCTCAAATCTAGGCAAAGAACTAAAAACTGCAAGCTTTCTTTCAAAATATTGAACTCCATCAAATCTCTTAATAGCAAACAATTTTAGATCAGCATCAAAATACCATCCTATAATTCCTCTTTTTGCTATACGCTTACCCGTAATATCAATTTCTGATATACCAAGCTTTTCTTTCTTTTTCTTTGGCAAAGGCTTGAATATAGGATTATCTTTATGCTTATCAAGAAGATTTTCTTCATCTGAGTCAGTTGAGTCATCAATCTCTTCATCTACATCGACAACCGTTGGACCTTCAGCATTTTCAATAATAACCTCTGTTCTAGATGGGCTCACATGGTGTTCATCAATATAAACATCTGGATCTACACCCATGTCATGCACTATCTCAGAAACAGCAGTCCAATCCTCAGGTGGTTGAAATTCACCCTCTTCAAGATCATAATCAATATCTTCATCTATCTCATCCAAAACATCATTTTCTGAATCTGATAGATCTAGACATTCCATTCCTAGAGAAACAAACAAACACAAATATATTAATGATTTAAACTCTCTTATTGATTTCCCTGAATCAATCTAAGAATTCCAATACTAATCCTTTTGTGTAATATAAATGCGAAATATATATCACTTATAAATCTTTTATTGATGATCAATCTAAGATTTCTTAAGTCTTATATCAAACACTTAACAAACATTAACTAATTTTAAACTCTAATGTACTATGAAGAATCACCAAACATTTAAGTTTACAATTAATTAACTTATATAATTTCTAAGACTTAATTGAACTGTTATATCATAAGATCTTAACTTTCAATTATATCTTTAAAATTATATATCATTTGTCTAGTTAAAAATCATACAAATTTAACTTGTCAGTTATAAAAACTCTCAAGTCTAAAATGTTTAAGTTAAAATAAATTTTGACCGCTGAAATATATCAGAACACGCCGCTCGACTTCTCAATGAGTCGGAAGACTTTCGATCACTAATTTATTTAACCTTTTAAAATCAAATAACTTAAACTATTTCTAATATATTTAACTTGTAATAATAATAATCTCAAATCAAATATATTACAAAACCATTAAGTTACAAATATTTAGTTACAATTATAAATTACAATTACAATTCAACTAAATTCTAAATACAAATAACTACACAAGTCTAAACTGTCTTACCAGCTTCCCTTGTTCATGTAGCACTTGTACCAGCACCATCACCACTTGCACTTACACCAGCAGACTCCCCCTGAATAATAGTCTGCTGACCAGTCGTTGAAGGACCAGCCAGCTCACTATCCTTCTGAGCATTGGGATCATCGTCTTTGTCATCATCTCGTTTCTTCCTCAACTCATCTTCTTTGCAAGATTCTAGATATACCAATATCTCCCCCTGAGCTGACTGTCCTGAATTCACTCTCAACACTAACCGTTCTAAGTGTTCAAGTTTCAGTCGCTGGGTAGTAAAATCATCAAGCAAAGTATTATGAGTGTTTTGCAGGGTCAAATATGATGTACTCATATGAACCATCTGCTGAGCAAGAGAAACATTTTCAGCTAACATCCCTGGAATCTTCGAAGTAAGTTTCTCTAACTCCTTAACTCTAGACTCTAAAGATGTAATCCGTTCAGTATCTGTTGTAGGAGTAACAGAAATAGTATGTGGTCCAGGTGGTGTCACTGAAGCGATGTATGAATCTCGTGTAAGTGGTGGAATAGCTTGAGATAACGCTTCCTTAAGAAGAGTAGCTGCAAATCTACTAGCATTATTGATCTCAGCCTGTTAAGTTAAACAAAATTAATTAAGTAATTGTTACAGATTAGTCTGTCTCAATCTCTAATTAATTATATAACACTTGTATAACTAAACTTATATCCCTTACCTCAATAGGTATAGATATCTGTTTAGTAACCACCGGTGTTACATTCTCCACCTGCGGTGTATCTCGAGCAACTGTCACAGAATTAACTGTCTCAGTTTGAACTCCTGATAAACAACAAGTTAAGATTATCTAACTATTAAGTATTACATACCATCCTGAATAGTCAGAGTCCTTGAACGCTTACGGCGTTGAGTAATAAGAGGTGTATCCTCTTCCTCAGAACCCTCATCAAGAAGACAGAAGTCAGGATCAACTTCCTTAGCCTTCCTCTTCTCCTTCAATGCTGGATCTGGAATCATCCGAGATCGGTATCGAATATAACCAGCACCTGGAGGTGGAGAAGGAGTACTATCATCATCATCTGAAGCCGATGCGCCATCACGGCCTCCAGATGGACCAACATCAGGATCCTAATTATTAAATATATTAAACATTTATGATTAGCTAAAAGCTCTATCACACAAGTTCGATATATTTATGATTAATCTGATAAATACCTTAGAAGGTAAAACCTCAGATCCATCTAACTGTCCCTGCTCACCCTCAGGTCGAGTGACCTCTGGGTCTGCAGTCTCAGCTCCCTGATCATAATGATATTTATATTTTATAATTAGAAATATTATCTAATTAACTAAGTATCTATATCATTATCATTATATAATAAAATCTTATGAAATATTTATCATCTAAGTACATATGTTATTATATAATTTAAAGTATACCTCAGACGGTGCAACATAACTATCAATCTCCCTTAACAAGGAATCAGTAGCATCATCATGCTCTACAAGCACCTCCTGAATCACCTTTTGAGCAACATCTGGGTTCACCTGTACCCCAGCATGTGCAGGTTGTTCCAAAACATCCTCAATGAGCTCCTGTGGATCTTCAGAAGGAACCACACCAGCTCTCGGTTCTGGAACCGCAACCTCAGCACCAACATCTAACCAACCATTATTCGGTGGTGTCACATAGGCAAGATCAACAATAAAACCAAACAGCTCTCGCTCCTCAGGCTTTACTACCCCTTCTTTCCTGACTGACTGCAGAAACATCGCATTGTATCCTCTGAGCCCAATAGTATCTACACGTAAAAATGGCCCAGGAATAACAAGCTCTGGCAGACGAGCGCGAATGATCAGCATACAAAAATGTGGATAAACCAGAAACCGTGATCTAACAGAACCCGAAATCTGTCTAACCATCTCTCCAAAAATATAATCACAGAAACTGTATGGTTTGTTGTAAACCAGTGACAGTGCAGCTGATACAAGAGCAGAGCTTAATTCATCGAAGCCTCCCTTCTTTGGTGCAAAAACTGTGACAATAACATGCCACAAAAACCTCCACTGTCCAATAACCAGAGGTTTTTGGAACTGACGTCCCCTCCTATATCCCGTATATCCCATACGACCTATCGCACCCTCAACAAAATCACTAGGGTACTTAGTCGGACCATCTTCTTGGTCTACTGTCCCCAAGTGTAAAATCTGACGTAGATCGCCAGCAGAGAAAACAACCGGTCGATTATTGACCATTGTGCGAATAACCGGTGGGTTGATCGTCTCGTCATACTGAATACCTTCCCAGAAGTCGTTCAGAATGGACTGAGAAATCTGTGGAGACGCAGTAAGTGCATATCTAATGCGTGAACGTGCAAAGAATGTAAGCACTTGAGCTACTCGATTAGCTCCACGTGCATCAAGATCTAGATCAACAAGAAGATTGTGACCTTTATCGAATTGTCTCGCCATATCTATAAAAACACAAATGACAAAACATAACGCACTTTAGTAAGTTATAAACTATAGTGTTTATGAACCAAAATGATCATCTAACACCGTAGTTCGTAACAAGATAAACACATATATAACTTATAACTGAAACAGTACGTAAGTCCAATATGTATTTAACGTTAATTACTTGTAAATTAAAAATCTCAAATCATTAACGTTTTTGGAAAAAAATATATATATATATTATACCGCTAACTAAAAGTCAGAACACGCCACTCGATTACTCTTTGAATCGGTAGACTTTCGATATAATTATATATTTTTAATATATATGTTATCACGTAATAATACTAAATTCGTACGTCAAAACATATTTTAATAAGCATTTAAAGTGAGATACACAAATAAATGTAGCTTATTATTAAAGTTAAAATTGCATGTTACATTTTATTTTTACAAGTTATTTAACTCGCAAAAATGTAAAGTAAACTCGCAACTCAACTTGCAACCATGTCAACTCGCTAACCAAGTCAATCCGCAACTCGACTCGCAAGTCGATTCGCTAATCTACTCGGTCCGCAAAGGTCAACAAGTCAAAGAATCAATCTCAACTCGCTAAATGTAATCTGCGAGTTGAAGTGAAACTCGACTCGCATGGTCAAATAGTCAAAGAAAAAGTCTCAACTCGCTAAGTCTGCGAGTCGAGTGTTCAACTCGCAGCATGAACTGATGTTGCGAGGTGAAACTAAAATCAATTAAGCTATCTATTAAAAAGTGATCTATCGATTTATTTACGTTCATTAAGGTTCGTTTAACATTAATCTACAAGATTCTTGTCAAATAACACCTTAATCGACATTAATCGTTCAAATTTTGAACCGAAACCCTAGAATGATTAAAACTTCGATTTCGTGTAATTTAAACGGTGAAATCCATTGATTTATACCTCAATATGTTCGCAATCTGAAAGTGTATAAAAGCTATGGATCAAAAATTCGTCCTGGTAACTAGGCAAATCGAAATCAAAAGAAGTACTCTGTTCGACTCGTTTCGCAGGAAGTGGATTCGCAGAGCTTAAGTGAACTCGCAAATCAAATGGGTTCGGTGGAGTGTTTTGACTCGTTTGACCACCCTTTTATACTCTGTACTCGATTCGCAATATATCTCGATTCGCAAGGTTGACTAGTCAAACTCACAAAATTAAATAAAATGCAAATTTAATACTAAGTATAAATTGAGAACCCTGGTATGTGAATAGTTATCTCTGTAACTATTTAGCCTAAACATTTAAAATAAAATGTTTTCGCATAATTTTTCCTTAACAATAATCTTCTTACATATATTAACCGACTAAACCCGTGATACAGTTAATCTTGTATAAAGACAAATCATCAAGCTAAAATTATTCACTGATATACCTACTGGTCTTCAGTTTATGTAAAAAATATATATATAAGTTATAATAGAAAAATTAACCGCTGATAGAAAATCAGGACACGCTGCTCGACTACACTGTGAGTCGGAAGACTTTCGATTAATATTCCACGTAAACTTATATAATATTTTCAATTTTCAACGGACATTTGTTCAACATTTACACTAAATATCTAGTATAATTCAATTCCAAAGGGTAAACAAGAATAGTAAATAGAATGTTTATTAATTCAAAGAAATAATTACAAACGTTAAAGTAATAAAACTACTAACGTTTTAAGAAAAGAAAATAACTTACTATAAAACGCTTAAAGTTGTAACTGCTTAGGAATCATATTAGAGAGAATAAGCGGTACTTATTATATTACATTAAGTTTAAGATGATTGTTAGTATACATACCTCATGAAATTCATATAAGCACAAGAAAATCACAATGTTAATCAGTAATAAACTTATATTTATAGAATTATATCTTATGTACCTTTATCCACATGATATAATATTTCATTGAAATATAACTTATGATTTCTTATTATTCACAAAAGTGAAAGTTCAAATATCATAGACAGTTCAAGACAATTACCGGTATTATGATCCACATAAACAAATTACACACAGATTTCTGAGTCAATCTTTTATTATTAATGTGCACAATATCTAGTGTTTTCTACTATACAACATACTGAAGAATTCAAGTACAACACATAACACTGTATCTTGTAATATCAAGGTAGAGATTACTAAATGATGTTCTTTAGAAGCATATAACATACACTTGACACGAGATACTTTGTATCTTTCATATGTAAGGTAGATGTTACTAAATGATGCCCTTTCGAAACATATAACTCACCTTTTGACACTATGATACTTTGTATCATTTCACAATTTTTTTTTATTTTAGAGCACAGTGTATGGTAGTACTATCATTCAACAATTAAGACATATGTCATATGTTATATAACAGATCACATAAGATAGTACACATGACAGTTATACTTCTTAACTGCTCGGAAATCGTAGCATAACCTGCCTACCAATAAATTGTATAATGAAGCTGACTAGACTTAAGTTATTCTTATCACTTGTTAGGTAAAAGGACAAGTTATAATCAGTGGATATAGGTGTATAATAAGATAAATATAAGTATCATCCTAATTAACAGTCATCATTTTGATGCAACTTAGTAGAATCTACTAACATATCATTCTTAATACTTAAGGTTATTATTCAAAACCGTATTCTCCTAATGTACTATCATTTCCCAAGTTTTTACAGCCAAAACTTAAAGCCTTTTCTAAAAGAACTTCAGTTGTTCTTTTATTGGAGGCGATTCCCCTCAGGTAACAAGCAAATGAATGCCATACGCCCACCTTTTTTTTTTTTTTTAAATATAACACAGACTATTAACTATTACAAAAATACCCTTGGAAGACTAATCACTCTGGATTTCTCATTCCATTAAGTTGAACCAACGTCTCAAATCTCGCTCTGTCAAACGCCTTGGTGTATAAGTCTGCTAAGTTATCCAAAGATGGAACCTTAACTAACTTTATCAAATTCTTCTCAGCACAGTCTCTAATAAAGTGATGTCGAATATCAATATGTTTAGTTTTACTATGCTTTACCGGATTGTTGGTGATTGACATTGTAGATTCGTTATCAATCATCATAGGAATATTGGTTATATTTAACCCATAATCCCGCAGTTGCTGTTGTATCCAAAGAACTTGAGAACAACAGCTGCCAGCTGCAACATACTCAGCTTCACATGTAGAAATGGCTACCGAGCTTTGTTTCTTGCACTGCCAAGATACTAATCTACCTCCTAAGAATTGACATCCTCCGGTCGTAGATTTCCTATTTTGATTGCATCCTCCATAATCCGAATCAGTATAAGCTATAAGATCTAAGTCTCCATCAATCGGATACCAAAGTCCCAACTTCGGTTTCCCTTTGAGATAACGAAGAATCCGTTTCACAGCTTGCATATGTGACTCTTTCGGATTTGCCTGATATCTTGCGCATATACAAACAGCAAACATAATGTCAGGCCTAGAGGCAGTTAAATACATTAGTGATCCGATCATGGCTCTATAAAGAGTGGGATCCACATCGCTATCACTCGATGTATTTGGACCAAGGTTGTGATTAACTGGAATTGGAGTATTATAGACCTTACTTTCATCCATCTTAAAGCGTTCTAATAGCTCATATGTATATTTAGATTGATGAATAAAGAATCCATCCTTCTTTTGATCAACTTGTAATCCTAAGAAGAAATTTAACTCTCCCATTGTAGACATCTCAAACCTTTTTCTCATGACTTTCTCAAATTCTTGACACATCTTTTCATCCGAAGATCCAAAGATAATATCATCAACATATTGTACTAATAGAAAGTCATTTTTATTCCATTTTACAAAAAGTGTACTATCAATTGATCCTCTTGTAAATCCATTATCAAGTAGATAAGTTGATAGCGTTCCATACCACGCCTAGGTGCCTGATGTAATCCATATAGAGCCTTATTCAAGCGATATACTCTATCTGGATGTTCAGAATCAGTAAACCCTGGCGGTTGTGAAACATACACCAATTCTTCAACTTTGCCATACAAAAAGGAACTCTTAACATCCAACTGATAAACTTTGATACCCTTAAAAGAGGCAAATGCTAAGAATACTCTAATTGCTTCTAGCCTAGCAACTGGTGCAAACACTTCATTGTAATCTATCCCCTCTTGTTGATTAAACCCTTGAACCACTAGACGAGCTTTATTGCGAGTAATGACTCCCCGGTCATCTCTCTTACACTTAAATACCCATCTAGTTCCAATTGGATATTCTCCCTTTGGAAGGTCAACCAACTCCCATACTTGTAACTTAGAGAACTGTTGCAGTTCTTCTTGCATAGCTTCAACCAACGAACTTTCTTTGAGAGCCATCTGCACATTTTTAGGCTCGATTTGTGAGATAAAACATGAATATAGACATTGATTAGGAATCCCTGTCTCTTTCATAGCAGTATACAAGCTTTCTAAATTCTCAAAGGTACTAGCTTTAGATTAAGTCCTAGTCTGAACAGGAGTATTAATATCACCGATGATGTTTTCAACGGGATGATTCTTACTCATTCTTGTAACCGGTATAGGATCCACTATTAACTCATCTTCTAAGTTAGTACCAATCTCTTCTAATGAAGGAATATCTTCTGAACTTGCTGAAGACAACCTTAAATGATTCAAAGAGGTAAGTATATCATCAAACGTTGTTTGAAGATCCTTTTCAGGATCTGCAGTTTCTTGATACTTATCCTTTGAAGGTTGTTGTGACCCACTTGAAGAAGCTTCATTTGAGTCATTTGGTGTCCTGATTCCAGATCTCGGAACACTCGATGTTGAAGAAGGACCATTGTCCGATTCTTCAGACAATAAGTGTTTAGAGATCTCTGAATCACTGACAAAGTCACTTATAGGAACTTTAAATGACTGAAAGAGATCTGAATAGTCAAATTGCCAATCTAATCCCTTATGTACAGCAGGTACATAGCTCGTAACTTCAATGTTATAAACAATTTCCAGTCGTCCTGTGACTTTATTGAAAACTCTTTTATTTGGTGAGTTGGGCATATAACCTAGGAAAAATCCTTCGTCCGCCTTTTCACCAAATTTAGCTTGATGTCCTGTTTTCAATATTGAACATGGAACTCCAAAGGGTTCAAATCCCTTCAGATTAGGTTTCTTATTATTCAATAATTCATAACAAGTCTTGTTACGCTTTTTGACCGTAAGAACCCTATTTAGAACATGACATGCTGTATTCACCGCTTCTGGCCAAAAGAAGACCGGAAGCTTTGAATCTGCAAGCATAGTTCTAGCA
The DNA here is from genome assembly GCA_963422505.1 of Pseudognaphalium luteoalbum. NCBI lineage: Eukaryota > Viridiplantae > Streptophyta > Magnoliopsida > Asterales > Asteraceae > Pseudognaphalium > Pseudognaphalium luteoalbum. The sequence continues at coordinate 88,369,565 of OY730197.1, forward strand.
GCTTCAATCAACGTTCTATTCTTCCTTTCAGCTACACCATTCTTTTGAGGTTCATATGGTGCACTGAATTGATGAATTATCCCTTTGCTTAAGCAATAGATATTCAACGTTGAATTTTTGAATTCTGTTCCGTTATCACTACGAATACGCTTAACTCTTGTTTTATAGACATTCTCTACTAGATCAAAGAACTCTATTAAAATTCCTGGAGTTTCATCTTTAGATCCCAAAAAGAATACCCATGAGAATCTAGCGTAATCATCTGTGATAACTAAACGGTACCACTTGCCACCTAGACTTCTCTTGCTTATAGGGCCAAAGAGGTCCATGTGCAGCAGTTCAAATGGCGAGGAGATTGAGTTTTCAGTCTTAGACCTGTGTGGTTTCTTGTGCTGCTTTCCTTTGAGGCAAGGAACACACTTGTCTTCAGACTCGAAACGATTTTGTGGTACACCTAGAACTAACCCATTCTTAATTATAAAATTCATTTTTCTCCAGTTTAGGTGTGCCATTCTCCTATGCCATAAGAGTGCATCTGCTTCTGAGGCCTTGGATAATAAACATGTTGACACCATTGAAGAATTAGGAACACCCATGTTTATCGCATAGATGTCCTTCTTCCTTGGTGCCCTCATCAATATCCATTCTTCAGGAATTATGAAGCCTGGCTTCAGAACTAAGGCTTCCTTTTCATTAAAATGAACTGGATGACCTTTATCGCAGACTTGGGAAACACTCACTAGGTTGTGAGTTAGTTTTTCAACGTAATTCACATCCTCTAGAGTCAAAGTTCCATTTGAAACTTTTCCTTTCCCGGTAATTACTCCTCCTTTGTCTCCTGCAAAATTTACTTTTTGCTTGAAACCTTCTGTGAAGTCCTTCAGTAGACTTCGTTCACCTGTCATGTGTCTTGAGCATCCACTGTCTACATACCACCAACTGTCCTTGTTCACAGTCTGCTCCTACACATAACAAGTTGTACACAGTTAGTTATCAAGAGGGACCCAAGCCATTACGGTCTTGGTTTGTCCCTGATCATCTACAATCTGAACCTCCTTAAAGTGACCATAACTGTTTCCATTTGGAGTCTTGGTAGCTTTCACAGGAGTTTGAGATTGTTTATGATCTGTAGTCTTGGGCCTATGAGGAGAGTGAGTAGAAAACCTCCTAGGCACATACTTAGATCCCTGTGCACTCGAAGTAGAACCATTCTCAAATTGACTATGGTTTCTACTTGGGGTCCTAAACCTCGAAGGTGTTATCTCTTTGTTTATTGAAGGTATTTTCGTTTGGAGTATAAGCTCTTTTAGGTTTAGGAGGAGAGACACTATGATTACCATCTCTTTTCAGAATGTTTATAGGTTTGCTTCCTAATCCCGGTTTGGAGCCTAACCTATCTACAATCGGACTAGAAGTGGTCGGTGTCTCATCAGTAGTCACTAACTTATGTATAGCATCCAACTTCTTATTTGGGCAACAAGAAGATACGTGTCCTTTTTGGTGACACTTGAAGCATGACATCTGTTTTCGTGACTTACTAACTTTGGTAACCGCTATTGGAGTCTTAGGCACTAAAGGATTAATAACATGCTCTTTATTAATCAATTCATCAATCTTAGTATCATGAATTACTCCACCTGGTACAAACTGTACTTTGGTGAAAGAAACCCTCTTACTATCATCAGATGAAGGATTCTTAATAAACTCCTTCTGTGCCTCTGACAGATCAGATTTAGCTACTGTTTTTTCAGAACTTACTTCAGTCATTTCAGTATCTTCTGGAAGCTTAGTGTAATTTGAATTGAAAGGAGGTGGTGTCTCATTGTAACCTAATCCTATCTTATCCTTTACACTTCGTTGAGCATCAAGCATTTTGTCCATCTCAGTGGATCTATAATTTTCTATCTTTCTATTTTGCTCAACTAGCTTCAATTTACAGTCAGCTAGCTCTTTCTCCTTATTAGCTAATTTCTGATTTAAGTCTTTTAGATTAATATAGAGACCATCTATGATAACAGCTTTTTCATTAATGGTATCTCTAAGAGCACTCCTATCAGAAGCATCAGACCTAATTTTATCTTTTAAGTCCTGTTTATCGTCACTTAACCTACGCACATCAATCTTGGCTAGTTCAAGTTCAGATCTAACAGTCTTACTAGATTCAGTCAATAAGCTAACTTGAGATGTCAGGTTTTTGTTTGCTACATTTAAAACACTAACCTGTGACTACAAATCAGTAACTAAATAACAGACATCAGCAAGAGTAAGAATATCAATACATACCCTTTTCTTGTCTGTTTGAATTTCAGCCATGTGTGCTACAAAGTCTTCAGGAGTCATGTTTTCAGTTGACTCCATATATAGCACATCTTCATCACTTGCTTTAGCTGCAACCTCTGGCACTTTTACCTCACCATCTGCATCAGTAGGCGTATAGGATGTAGATCCATCAATCTCAGCCATGAAAGCTTCCTCAGATTGAGCTTTCCATTCATACGATCCATCCAACTGTTTCACAACCAAAGCTTTGGAAGCGAGAGTACTTCCCGAACCTTGTTGTCCATTTCCAGCTTCTACCTTAGGTCTTTGGCACTCTCTAGCAAAGTGTCCATAACCCTGACAGTTAAAACACTTGATCTTGGTCTTATCAAACCCTGATCTATTGCCAACTACCTTTCTACCTGTTTTCTTCAAGAAATTCTTTACCCTTCTTGACAACATAGCAAGTTGGTCCTGAAGGTCTATTTCTTCTAGATAATCAGGATCGATCTGATCGTAATCTTCGTCAAACATAATTGGATCATTGATTTTCCCTTGAAGGTAGTTTTCATAAGAAGCTACAAAGGAAGCAAGAACAGATAATTGCTGTTCAGCAGATTTCACACTCATAGGCATCTTTTGATGCTCCTGAGGTGACTTCTCAGTTGGTTTGCCCTTTGCATCACTACCAGATGATGTAAGAAGACACAGATCATCGGTAATCATTTCACCTTTTCCTTCAGCATTACCAACAAATAAAGCAGTGGTCGAGCTCGAGGAAGCAGTAGAGATAGTAGATTTTCCATGATAAAGTCCCGGATCCTGAGCCTGATCAGAATCAGTATCTCTAGTTTTCTTGGTGAAATCATAACCTCTGAGCTTATCAATTTCCTGCTCTAAGGTCATGGTTGCATACCTCTCACCGTTGTCTTTGAGCATTATGCCATGCATTTCCTACTTAGACGGTAAACCCTCAACAAATTTGTCGGTTTTCTCAGTCTCTGTAGAAATAATCTCATGATCATCTAGCTCACTCAGCAAATGGTAGTATCTTGTGGTATATGCATCAAGATCTTCTCCTTTCATAGCTTTAAACACAGTAAACTGCTTTTTCAGGAGATTTTTCTTGCCTGCTTTAACTTGTGGACTTCCTTCACATCTCTTTTCAAGAGCTGTCCACAAAGATCTAGCAGTATGGAAGGATTTGAGTTGATGATTGAGTTCCTTAGGAAGACTCATCTTGATTGATGAATGAGCCTTGTTCTCAATCTCAAATTCCTTCTTTTGTGCTTCACTCATCTGTTGATAAGTGAGAACCACAATTGCAGATTCAATAGTCTGGGTAGGTGCCGTGTATCCATTCTTGATACACATCCAGATAGATAGATCATGGAATCTACAGTAAGATTCAAACCTATCCCTCCAGCTAAAATAGTCCTCAACTCTCAACAATTTAGGTGGGACATTAGATTTGCCAATCTCGTGTTCCATCTCAATCATTTTGCTAAGGTCTGACATCGTAAAGTTTTAAGTTAAAATGTATTTGCGAATTTAGATAAAGTAAAAATCTCGACTCGCAAAACTCAGTTCAACTCGCAATCTCAGCTCGACTCGCAGAATCTCGGTTCACAAGTCTCAGTTCGGATCGCAGTGATGTCAACTCGCAAGTGATCTCGGTTCGCAAGAGATCTCGGTTCGCAAAATATATCAACTCGCAAAGAGGTTCGACTCGCAGAATGTCGACTCGCAAGGATGTCGACTCGCAAGTTCAACTCGGTTCGCAGACTTATTCTGAAACCCTAATCTCAACTCGCAAAACGGCTGAAAATTACGAAATCAGAGATTTTTGGTATTTTTACGATTAAAACTGTAAATTTCGATCGTAAACAAACCCTAAATCGTCCAGAGAATGATTTTGATCGTTTTTACGCACTAATGCACGTCAAAACAATCCTAAATCACACGCGATTAACCCGAAAACTTCGAACAACACTCGTTATCTAGCCCGAAAGCTCTGATACCAATTGTAAGTCCCTAGTTCTAGGATCGATAACTTCGTTATCTGTAGTATTAAGGTGCGGAATTCCTTAATACGATGTTATCTTACTAATAACGATTTCGTTCGCGTTTAGGTTAACCAATTGCTTTGTTTCTTACGAATAAACGTCAAAAACCTAGCCTTTAGTTTTTGTGTTTCTCTGGAAATAATAATTGATTTCGCAGATTGATCTCCAAAAGTGTTATGTTAAAATTCTGTTTTTCAAGTTATGTTTTTCACGTATGAAAACACATATATATTCTCGTCTCAACTCGCAGCCACTGGGCCTGCGAGTTGACTCGACTCGCTACGCAGCCCAAGCCCATGAACTCGGCTCGTTATCTTTTGTTGAGTTCTGCGAGTTCAGATCTCATCTTGCATCGCAAAGCCTTGCGACTTGAGATCTCGACTCGCAACAAACGTCTCAAACAAATAACTCGACTCGCAGTAAATGTATATATTGTTAAAATCTATATTCGTCTAACACTTTATCATAATAATATATTTAACGAATATTAATATCAAAACAATATCAATTTACAAATCTAAACCAATATATCAACATGATAACAATTACACTAGTCATATTGCAAACCTAGATCTGTTGTCACAAACTATGTCTCAACATACTACATCAACCAATTCAGGTTTCTAACATCAAAGGGATAATATTTAGCAACTAAACCACTTCAATAACATTTGATAATCTAAAGAGCTTCCTATTTCATGCCCAAATTATAAAACCCACTTATTTCACTTACTTGAACTCAAGATTACCATTTAAGAACTGAAATCTACCAATTCAACTATGAATTCAAGTTCAAAATCATCATATAACACTACTAATCATCATATGTTATCAAGTATTCAATCAATTCACCAATTTCACTTTTTAAGCAATAAAAGTTCATAAGCTTAACACAAATCGAAGTTACATGCTTGATTATGATGATGATGAGAAGCTTACAAGGAATCACAGCTTCAATTTCAAGTAATTGTTTATGTGTTTAAGTAATTTAAATTTTGAGTTTCTTGAAGGGTATGGAAATGTATATGTGACTCAAAGGGGAAAGTCTGGAAGAGAAAAGGAGGTCGACTCCTTATAAACCGACTTCATTATTTCGGGTATTTTATACCCGTTTTAAATCTATTGCCTGGAACCTGAACATTAGTCGCGAGGCAAACTATTTTATTTTACCTTCAACTACGGTAATTTAAAACAACTCTTATTTTACTAGTCACAATAAGTCCTGAGACCTATTTACTTAAGTTTCTCAAATGATAATTAATATCAAATAATTTCTAAAATAACTAAATAATCTTTAAATAGAAAGTTATCAGACCCGACGAGAGGATGTTACAGTTATACAAAGACTAACTTATTGACTAACTTGTCAAAAGTTCATCTTTTCTTTTTTTACTTTGATAAAAAGCAAAACCCTTTTATGATAAATGAGATTCTTACTATCCTATCCTTTTTTCCCTCATCAAACTAATCAAAACATATTTTGGTACGAGTGTAGATTGTGTAGATCAACTTGTTACTTTCCGTTTAACTACGTAAATAATCTGCATATAAAGACAATGATCTGGCCATATATGGTAGTGCTAAGAGTCAATCGTTAGAATCATGAGAGTGATTCCGGGTTATCAACACCATCAGAGAAGATGTACGCTTTTGGTGGGAAAATGACGAGTTTTATAGAAACCATGGCTAATGAGAACATGGCTATTACATGGATGACGTGTGAAAAGATAATAATGGGTGTCCTAATATTGCTAGGATTTTACTCCGTATCTATTTTTAAAAGGTAAGGGATCATATCCAACGTAGAAGTTTATGGACTAGTTAAAAACCTTAAATTATTGGTACACCATCACTAAAAGTTGATTAATTAGCGAAGATTTTAGTTAAAAGTAATAGTTATGTTTATTATGCATGTACATGATAAACTTAATCAGGGCATCACAAATATTTATTTGTTATACTATACGTTTGCATCCCTTGTACGATATCTTTTATTTCATCTTTACCAACTAATCTAAAGTTTAAAAAACAACGAAATACTAGAATAAGAAGTAAACATAAAATATAAGCAATCTTCTTCTTAATCAGTGGGTCTAATTAAACCACATTCTATACAAATCTTTTCATGTTATACAACATATATACCTTATTAGTAACAACCTGGAATCATTTTCTCAGATTTTTTATCCTTAAATAGTAAAAAATTACCTCAGAAGTTACTTAAATAAATCGAGAGAATATTACCATAAATAAGAAAGAAAAATGCTAAAAAATTTAACATTACTCAACAAAAAAATCATGGAAAGATAAGAGAGGCCGATTCACTCTGAACGCAATGTGGGGCATACGATCTCAGCTGTTGAATTTTGCGGTCAACAGTCTAGAGTTGATGCATATAACAACAATGCTTTGTGCGTAAAATTCAGTATTGCGAATATAACACGTTGATCCGAAATTAACGGCTAAAATCATCTGTCTCTCATTCTTCTCAAAATATAATTATCCTCTAATCTCACACCAAAAGTTCATTTAGAGTATGTTTGTCAAAACTAGTTTGTAGCTGGAACTGAAACTTATAGTCGGAGCTGGTAGTTGGAACTTATATTATAAGTTAGAAACTGAAGTTTATGTGTTTACAAGTGTTTGATAAAATTAGCTGAAACTTATTGATGTAAATTGACATAAAATGACAAAAATATATTATAAATAATGATATAAAAGGTATATATATAATTTCTACTTTCATAAGCTTGTTGCTTATTTCTATAAGCTACTTCTCTTAGTTTATTTTTTTCCAGAGCTTTTTTTTTTCAATAAGCTATCAAAAATTTTTCTACGAAACAAAGCTTATAGCAAGCTTGTAGAAAAACAACTTAAGTTCCAATAAATTATAATAAGCTCGGTTAAAAATACATTTTTTTATTAATATTCGCAAGGAGCTTGAAGTTTTATCAAGAAAACATAAACAATTTTCTAAATAAAATAAAAATAACAAACATTTGAATATATTCTTCTCACTCTCCTTTTGTTATTTCCCTCCTTTTTAAAGTAGTTGTGGGACCCGTTTAGCCGTGCTTGACCGTCTATAAAAACCCGCTAACTCATCCATCATTTCACAAAATTAAAAAATTACAAAAGTATATTATCACACTTCACTAAAATCACCATACACTCCGTCACCGGAAAATATAACCGTCACCGGAATTCTTCAAACCGGACGTTGAATTCACAACGAGATGGATATATTCGATATTCATAACGTGAAAGTAGAGAAAGCGAATGCGATGTTACGATACCGGCGGTTTAGAAAAATCGCGAAGCTGTTCCGTCTCGTTGAAGTTTTTTTAGCTGTGATTGTGATCTCATGGATTTCTACTCGTCTGCCGTTTGTTTTCAGAATCTCCGGCGAGTATTTCCGGTTACTAGTTTCTGTTATCGTTAGTCCTCTGTTTATTTTTCTTGTCGGTAACGTGATTGTAGTAACTCTGTTAGTCAAATCTGGTCAAATCACCGGAAATGTTAGTGACGTAAGCAATGCCGGAACTGATATGTATGAAGAAATTGTGAATAATGTAACGGAAGACGTTCCTCCGGTTATTAATCCGGATGAAATTGTTTATCAGGATAAAGAAATTGTATCTGAAATCAACAGTTACACTAAACTGATTAATGCTAACGAATCTAAAGTTGTTGAAGTTACGAAGAAACCGCTAGGTAATTCGGTTTCGGATCTGGATCCGAAAGTGTATCGGAGAAGTCAGTCGGAGAAGTTGATGAAGAAAGAGACGGAAAAAGTTTCCGGCAAGTTGAAACGGTCGGAGACGGAGGTTGGACGGCAGAAGGATGATGAGGATACTCCGGTGGAAAGCGACGTCGTTGATGATTTGAGTAATGAAGAGTTTCAAAAGAAGATTGAAGGATTTATTGCAAAACAAGTTAAGTTTCATCAAGAGGAGAAATTAGCAATTGTTGTTCCTCACAATTTAATGTGATGTTATATTTTTATTATTATTTTAAATTTTATATATAAAACTTCTATAAAAAAATGGATATCACAGTGCTACACTGCTACTTTCTTCGTCTAGTTAGCTTCGTATATTATTTTAAGTAGCGTAATACTCGTGCTATGTAGCGGATGTAGTATTTTGTAGGTATTTATAATTAACAATTGTCGTATGATTATCCGTGATAATGAGTTGATCGATAATGGTAATTTGTTTGTACGTAAGAATTCGGAATTCATAATATAATTGGTAAAAAATGAAAGAAATGTGAAATTGATAAACAGATTACGATAAGATAAGATAATTTAAACTAAATTATTATTATTATTATCGTTATTATTTATTATTAGTATTATTGTTATCGATTTAAGATATCAATTAGAATTTGAAATTCTTCTATTTTGTTTTATTTTTGCTTTATCGAGAATGCATGGAGTCATGATTTTGCTTCAAACTTCGAAGTTTGTAATTTATAGCCTTTTAACCCACTTTTAACGAATGGTAAAAACTAAAAAGTCTATCGAAGCATGTAAATTTGTAAATGACACATTTAAATTAAGGGAAAATCACAAAAATATCCAATCACCATACTCCTTTTAACAAACTAATCTTTTGACCAACCATTTTAACAAACTAATCCACCTTTTGGTGTCGGATGGGCACTCCAGGCGCCCCACCCTCAAAAAACGCGCCACGTGGGGCGCTTCGCCTTTTAAAAGGCGGCACGTGGAAAAAGCTTGCACCATTATCGCCAGGACACCAGCATGTGGGGCCGGCGTTCCAGGCGTCCCACGTGGAGTGTCGGCGCCCCACTATTAAATATTAATAAATCGTCTCACGTGGCGCGTTTTTTGAGGGTGGGGCGCAAGGGACGCCCATCTGACGTCAAAAAGTGGATTAGTTTGTTAAATTAGTTAGTCAAATGATTAGTTTGTTAAAATAGGTGTGGTGATTGAATATTTTTGTGATTTATGAATATTTGGCTTAGCTGTTGTAGGTTTTGGTGATAAAATCGTAAAGATCAATTGTGAAGACTACATAGACTTTTTGTGGACAATGTATCTATTACTTTCAAGAATAATATAGTAACTTATATGAATATAATATTTGGATACACTACAATATTATTAAATTGTATCTCAAGTTGACACGTTTAATATTTGGTGTGAGATTAGAGGGGCAACTCAATTTTAAATGAATCATGACACACGATTTAAGTCTGATTTTTATGATCATTGATCCATATTCGTAAAAGTTTCTTTTAAGTGCACACTGCATTTTACCTAAATGAAGTGTTATTAAGATGCAACGAATCTGGATCATGAATTACGGTAATCAATGGCTGAGATTGTCCACCAAAGTTTTTGATAAATCGATCGTACCTTTGCATATATTGATTGTATAGTACAAGTGTTTAATGCACAAATATAACGGATTTATAAAAAAGCATGGTGCAAACGAGCGATCAATTTTGTAAATAAAATTATTAGTTTAATTACAGTATATTTGGAAGTCTTGTGCTCATTTCGGTATAATAAAGCTGTCATTAGCTACTTATTCCAGATGCTCATGACTTAAAGGACTTGAATAGTTCGATGTTTTCTTTTAACTTTAAAGTTTCTCAAAATCAAACAATATAATTGCCACCATAATTATTGCATTTACACATGAAACAATTTCGAGAAACACTTGAATTATTAGGAGAATGGATTAAAGGGGACTTTTGTCTAGCATTTGGTTGGAAAAAGAATGATGCAAGTTGTCTATGCATATGAAGAAACAGAGAGATAAAACAAGAGGAATGTGTTCCAAATTCTTGAAACAAGTGGTGAACATATCAATCAAAATGATGATGGTGATGGATATGGATATGATTTTACACAAGAATATGCTTAAAAGGAATTTGTTCACAATTACACACTAAAACACTCTACAAACCTAATCGATTACACTTCATCGTTTTGATTGTCGCATAAATGCCTTTTTGGATGTTGATTCATCTAGTCGTTCTCAATTTATTCCATTCTATGTTCGACATCTGACGTTACATATGATTTAGATGAGCATATATGTTAACGATGTGATATTAGGTTAGCAATAGAAACGATCTTCTTTGATCTTAGTCATTCTTTTAGAGCACACGGAGTATGAAAGGTAAAGTATCAGCGTTCAAGCACTTGAACGTTGGGGCTGGCGTTAAGCAACTCCCCATTGGCGTCCAAGCTCAATGTTCAATCTAGAACATTGTGTTCAATGCTTATAACCTTTTTTATTTGTTCAAAATTAAATTTATGGGATCATTTGAACTTCAAGTTGAATATTATACCACTTTTAGTATTCAATTAAACATCGAACTGAATATCGAGCACAAGAACAATTACTACTTATAATCTTAAAAAATATAAATTGTCTAGTCCTTAGGTAAAGGATGTGGGTGTATATGGATTTTACTTTTCAATAAATATAAGTTTCCCAAAGAGTAAACAATCGTAGTACTCGGTGCAAACGAGCGATCAATTTTGTAGATGTATATATATTAGTATATGAATGCATGTTAAATTAGATTCTTAATGTTAATTTATAAAGTTATGTTAACTATGCAGAGATTGCTAGGGGTGTTAAAAAAACTATTTAAGCTCTGCTCGTGAAAAACTATATTCGTGTCGAGCTTAAATGAGCTTGAGCCGAACTTAAGCTCGAGGTCACAATCGAACTTCAACTATGGAGTTCGAACACACATGCGAGTTTCAACGTGCCTATTATTATTTATATACAATAATGTTGTCGCACCCCCTAATTCGGGTTGCGGAAGCGAATCGGGTCGGGGCACGACTAATCAATATACAAAGCACATAAGATATAATGAACGACCACTACATGCGTCGTTTTACATTGATATTGATAAAACAAAAGTTTACATCAAAATATTGTTTACATTAGCTCAGTTTGAAAATGAGAGATTTAAGTACATAATTAATCTATACAAAATATAATAATGCAACTAAAATCTCTGATTGTTTGCATGCTGACTCGAGCTAATAGATCTTGATTGAGCAGTCCAACCTACTGCTGGTCACCTGTGATACATGCCAAAATGGGTCAGTGAAACGCTGGTGAGCTCACAGGTTTGTATGTCAACACATATTTGTATGAACCGCAAGATTTAATTGAATTTAAAATGCAATTAAGCAAAATAAAAGTTATACAGCCATGAGCACATAGTTTGAGCTTAACTTGAGCGTCAGGTGCAATTAAGGAAACCTAACTGAGTTGCCTCCTACGAGTGCCTAATCTACACTCGTCTTCCCAAATGCTAATACGTCCGTTTGACCAGTTAGTGCGTGCTAACCCGGACGAGGATTGTCAATCCTATATGATATCATATACTAACATTCACGCTACAGATGTATTACCAGACTATGCTATGGATGGCTTTAGTGATTAGTTGAAAATAACTCATGTAGTATTTGATTGATTGGTACTTGCGTTCAACTTGTAAAATAAAACGAGCAATAATATCACACACCTGATTGAAAAACAGTAAAATAGGGGCCATGAGACTCACCTGAGCCTTGAGTGTTTAACTTAATAAACTTGAATTGATTAGCGAGGAATTGATGTCCGAAGACTTGTAACCTGAGGGTGTCCAAGACACGTGATGGTTATAACATGAGTAAGCATCTTGAAAGACTGCCCTTGTAGTTGTTCGTCCAACTTAGAATGTCCAAATTACTACGATTTGGTTGATTGAATTATCCAAATTACTACGATTTGGTTGTTTGACTTGTGTTTTGAAAACGTGTACGGCCGTCGGTGAATTGGTTGTATAAATAATCTCATTATTACTTTCATGATTTTGAAGTGTTATACTTAAAAGTAAGTTCCAATGTGTTTTAGAAATCATGTCGCATTCGTGTTTGATGTTATACAAGTTTAGCACTTTGTGTGAAAGTTTAGATGTAACACTGTTACTCGTGACCCTAAGGTAAGGGCGAAGCCCGTTAATGACGGGGGTCCGGGGGTAGCGCCCCTGGTAGTGGGGTCCAAGGGGCGGCAGCCCCTGGCGGGGTCCAAGGGGCAGAGCCCCTGGCTGGGGTCGAGCTTTGGTGAAAAACGCACTTGGACTTGAATTTGGGTGAAATCGAGTGATAAAATTTTTAAGTCTCGACACTTAATAAAATCTGTGTTTTCTTGGTTCTGTTTCATGCGACACTAGGTGCGACGTAGGCTGTTATGTCGCAGGTCATGGGTGCGACATTGATCATGGCGTCGCTAAGGGCGACATCCGTAATTTAATGCGACATTAGGTGTTATGTCGCTATGTGCGACGTTGTAGGTTCCTGCGACGTTGGAGTCGATGTCGCTATGTGCGACGTTGTTGGTCTTTGCGACGTTGTTGGTCTTTGCGACGTAGGGGTCGATGTCGCTATGTGCGACGTCGGCAATTTAATGCGACATTGAGGTTGATGTCGCACCATGCGACATTGTGAGAGGTTCTGCGACGTAGTAGCTGACGTCGCATAAAGTCTGGTCCAAAAGCGACGTTACGGTCTGATGGCCGGAATTTGTGTCGAAAATGAGTTTTGCGGCCACCTTTCGGTCCAAATCTTTTACCCAACCCTTATATGGACATTTTAAGCCTAGACAAACAATTATAAGTTGAAAACAATAGAAAACGAGAGGTGTCGGGATTTGTCGGAAACTTACGAAGTTAACGCCGTGAAAATCCGGAAAGATGGAAATGTAGATCGTGACGAGAGGAACGTTTTCTTCTAAATGAGTGTGACGATTCAAGGCCGTTTGGTGGTAGTTATTGGTGGTTGTTTATGGTGGTGGTGGTGTTTGTGTTTGAGAGAAAAAGAAGAAGGTAAGAGAAAGAGAAAGAGAAAGAAAAGTGAGGAATGAGGAAGGAAGGGGGGGGGGGGCAAGTTTTGGGGGGATTGGGGAGGGAATCTCCCAAAACTTTTAATCTCCGCATTTGCGCTCCGTGCGGTGTTCGTTTTACCGATCGTTTAAACGTTAAATAATTATTTTACGCGTTTAATTATATGTTTTAAAATACGAATATTTACTCAATATTTTTGTTGAGGTATTTTACCAAATACTTAATAATTATGTTATAAAATGTTACTTGTTTCGTTTGTTTGCGCGTTTAACGTTTTAATCGCATAATTGAAGTTTGTACCATACAAATTTGAGTTGAAATATTATCTAAATATTATTTTGGATAAAATAGAGTTATTAAATAATGTTATATTATTTAATAAAATTGTTCACCAACGTCAGTATTAATTGAATCGAATTACATTCGATTTGAATTGCGTACGATTTAATCAAATCGCATAATTGTATATATTCATCAATATATATTTCGATACATTAATTAGCCTATCACAAAACTAATTACATGTATTAACAATTGATTAGGCACTAATTACTAGTCCTAATTTGACGGGTGCATGTGTAAAATATATCACTATATAATGAAAACTACTTGATGCTTTAGAAATAATATTAAATGAGTATTATTTAGTACAATTCCTTATGACCACCAATGAAATTTCTAAGTTTATATTTTTTAAGTATTTTGATTGATTGATTTCTAAAGATGACAATTATTCAGAAGACACCAGAATAGAAAAGTGGACAAAAAAATTTAGACGGAGGAAATAATTAATTAACTACATTAAAATTTAACATATTTAACAAACGAGTCGAGCTCGAAGAGATTTAAACCTTGTAAAATGTCTTACAAGTCGATCTCAAGTAAATACGCGAATTGAGCAAATACTAAGCTCCAACCAAACTAGCAAAGCTTTAATTTTATGAATTTAAATGAGCCTAAGATTGAGCTTAGTGGAGTTCGCCTCGTGTAACATGTAGGGCTACGTTTAGTTACGGAAAAATTCTTTATTTTTCCCTTTATGTTGTTCTAGAAAATGAGAAGTGTTTCATTTTTTTAGATAAGCATTGAAAACTTAGAAAGTACGTTTAATGTGAGAGATAAAGATTTTCATTTTCAAGAGATGGTAAAATGAAAACTTAGACAACTATCAAAAGTAGTTTTCAAATTTTTAGTTATAAAAGGGAAAATAAGGATTTCCTTTTCTTAGAAAAGTTTCCTGAAAACCTCATATTTGAACACGTGTTTTGTTTTTCATAGAATTTTTTTTAGAAAAGTGTCGCACCCCCAAATTCGGGTTGCGGAAGCGAATCGAGTCGGGGCGCAACTAATCAATATTCATAACACAAAGATATAATGAACGACTCTATATGCGTCGTTTTAACAAAATACATTGATTGAAATAAAAGTTTACAATAGTTATAATGATTACACAAGCTCAGTACCCTGATCTGAAAGATTCTATAGCATTACTACTTATACAAAATATAATAATGCAGAAAAATCTCTTGATGTTCGTGTTTGCATGCGACTCGAGCTAAGTAATATCCTGAGCAGCCCTACTACTGCTGTGTACCTGAGAATACATGCTAAAAGGTCAACTAAAAGCTGGTGGGCTCACAGATGTAAATGATATAGCCATAATGTATGAACCAAAAGATTTAATAATGTGTTTGAAATTAATCAAATAAATGTATATATAACTGCCATTAATCCATAGTTTGAGCTTAACTGAGGGGGTCAGGATCCGCCTTTAAGGACCTGAGCGAGGTGCCTCCGAGCGAGTGCCTAATCTATACTCGTGTGAACAAATGATAATGTGTCCGTTTGACATCACAGTCAAGGTAGCGCGACTACCCCCGACAGGGATTGTCAATCTCATATGGTACCATACACTAACATTCACGCTATATCCATACTAACAAATTATGTGGTGGAGGTCTTTATGATTAGTAAAACAACTCATGCAGTCAATATATCGTGTTTTGTCTTGTGTTCACATGTAAAACAAATCTGAGCATGTATTCCCACCCCGGGAGTAAAAACAGTAAAATGCGGGGCTATGAGACTCACCTGAGTCTGATGCGTTTATACGATAAACGTGCATTGTTGTTAACCAAGCAGTGATGTCCGAAGACTGTAACCTGAGGGCGTCCAAGACGCGCGTTGGTTAATACGTGAGTAGGTATCTCAAAAGATCACATATGCTAATTGTTCATCCAACTAGTTATGTCCAAATACATTGATTTGTTTGATTGTTTGTTTGTGTTTTGAAAACATGTACAGCCCGTTAGTGACGGTTGTAATAATAAATGTCAAAGTATTATTATCATTATGTTCGTTGTATAATTATCGAAGTATGTGTATAGCGGTTACGAGTATCATCGTATAAGAATTTGTGGTAGTAAGTGTTCAACGCTTAGTGTGAAAAGTATATTAGAGTCCTGACTGACAGGGGTCTGGGGGCAGCGCCCCTGGTAGTGGGGTCTAAGGGGTGGCAACCCCTGGCGGGGTCCAAGGGGCAGAGCCCCTGCTGCCAGGTCAGTTTAGAAAATTTTTATTTCTACTATATTGCTTTAGTAAAAAACGCATCTAAAATTTGAATTTGGGTATTGTAAGTGATAAAATTTCAAGTGTTGACACTTAGTAAAAATCCATGTTTTCAAGGTTCTGATTTGTGCGACACTGGGTGCGACACTGGATGCAACACCAAGTGCGACGTAGGCTGTTGTATCGCAAGTCAGGACTGTGACATAGGTCTTTGTGTCGCTATGTGCGACATTCGCAATTTAATACGATATAAAGTGTTGTGTCGCTACTGCGACATTCGCAATTTGATGCGACATAGTGGCTTGTGTCGCTATGTGCGACATATTCAATTTTTGGCGACATAGTGACTTGTGTCGCTATGTGCGACGTAGCCTATTCTTAGCGACATAAGGGCTTGTGTCGCAGAAGGTCCAACTGTAACCACCCCAAAATTCGTTGATTGAGTTTAGCGGAAGCATTTAGTTAAGTATGGGGAGTGCCACGATACACAGTACATACATACCTATCAGAGCTTATGATTACAATAGAACATAATATAATAAGATGCCAAATGTAATAGTTACAAAGTTTACGATTCGTCAAAAATCGTACAAATGTAAAAGTTATTAAGTTTACAAAAGTAGATTTCGTAAATATGACTAAAATCACTTTAGTTATACAAAAGAAATCCAAAAGTTTCAAAAGTTGGCATCGTAAAGCTTCGCGGGTCGCCCTAGTTCTGTATATGCAGGCAGTTCTTACGTGCGCAGCTAATTCCCTGAAAAACATAGTAAAAGTCAACAACGACATTGAGTGAATTCACAGGTTTTATGTTTGCAATACTTGAATCAAGTTTGTAAGCACAGTTGTTGAAACAAATACGTTCACAAATAGTTATTGCCATAATAGTTAAGTAAACGTTTTGTGTAATGTTATCCAAATATAATTCGGTTGGGATGTTGCCCAAAACACAGTTTACGTGGGATGTTACCCAAAATACAGTTTATATGGGATATTACCCAAAATATAGTTTGCAATACGTTGTTGGTCGTTCTCCAGCGTTTCCAGAACAGTATCGGTCGTTCTTCGGTCTAAATACGCACGGATCGTTCTCCCGTTCAAACTCGGCCAGTCGTTCTCTGGCATTAAACACTGCTGGTCGTTCTTCAACGAAACACAGTACCGGTCGTTCTCCGGTCTAAACACGCACGGGTCGTTCTCCTGTCCAACTTGGCCAGTCATTCTCTGGCACTAAAATACGTTGTTGGTCGTTCTCCAGCGTTTACATAAATAGTACCGGTCGTTCTCCGGTTTACCAAACAAAGTTTAACAAGTTTATAGTATAAAAATGTTGTTTCATAAATACTAGTTTTGTGTAAGAGTTCAACAGTTTAACGTACTCTAATCGTTCGAGTAAAACAAGTATACAATCATGTATGTAAAAGCAGTTATGACAATCAATAAAGCAGTTGACTATGTTTATCACCCCAAGTTGAAAGCGGTAAAACAGTTAAAAGTGGGGCTGTGAACTCACTAGTTGAGTTAAGTATGTTCGAGTGCTAGCAAAACCTAAAGCCCGAGTCTAATCTGAAATCTCCTAACGCCCTATACGTATGAGATTTAATAAGTATGTGGATGTCTATGTCGACCATCCATGCTAGTATTCACGCAACTAGATTATGTCCAAAGTGTTTGTTTGTTGTTTGAGTTTGTAGTTTTAGAAATGTATACGACTTGTTGGTATCAGTTTGTAATAATAATCTTTGAAAACATTTTTATATTCGTTTCATTGTGTTTCATAAAGTATGAAATTGTGTACGGGGGTCCGGGGGCAGCGCCCCTGTTAGCGGGGTCCAAGGGGTGGCAACCCTTGGAAAATTTTTATTTCTACTTGTATTGCTTTAATAAAAACGCATCAGAAATTTAAATTCGGGAAAATCGACTAAGTTTGACCGCGGACTGAAATGTAGTGCGAACCGAGTTCGCGATGCGAACTGAGATTGGGTTCGCAAGATAAGATAGGCTGCGAACCAAGTTGGGTTCGCAAGACGAATTTTGGTTCGCAGGGCAGGTCAACTCGCAGGTCGGGTCAGTTCGCAAGTTCAGTTTTTGGTAGGTAAATCTCGATTCGCAGCTCGATCTGCGAGCTGAGATGCATCTCAGTTCGCAGACGCAGCTGTTAGCGTAAATTTGATTTTTAAACCCATTTCAAGCTGATTTTTGGACATAATCTTGTTGGGTAAATGTTCTAGCATGTAAATCAAAGCTTTATAAGTAATTTAAAAGAGTTTTAAAGTTTCATACCACGAACTTAAAAACGAAGAAGATGAAGATGAAGAGCTCGAGATGGTGATCCTCGTGCTTGTTTCTGATGATGATGATGATGAACGATTTTTGGTGGTGTTTTTGGTGGTTTCGGCTGCTGCGATTTGAGAGAAAAGATTGAGTTTGGGTGTAAGTGTGGACAAAAATGAAATGAAATGGGGAAGAAGGGATAAAAGGGGGGTTGGGTCATGGGTCGGTGGGTCGGGTCCGTGGGTCTGGGCCGACCCATTTGGGTCTCGTGTTCGTTTACCCGATCGTTAAATATTAATTTATTTTAAATTGGTAATTTTTAAATACATTTTAAGATATATTTTAGTTGAGATATTTTCATAAAAGTAATTTAACTAAGTTGTAACATTATAACTTTGTTTGGTTATAGAAATGTCTCGAATTTGTTTCAGTTTACGAAATACTCGTTAAATATTATCAAAATAATATTTAATAGACGTTAATGTTAACTAATAATCTCATATTATTAATTAGTTTTATTCACCAACAATCGTATATTTTTGTCGCGTTGTTTCAATCATTTTGTACGTAATTACAACTACTTACGAAATGTAATACTATGCGTATTAACTAGTTGGGCTTTGCTCGACTTACCTCTAAAATGTGTTGTGAATTCACTCAAGTAGGGAATTAGCCTAATAATGCAAGTGTTTAGCGTTCGTAATTGCGTTTGAATTTACGGGGTGTCACACCAACCCTTCTGCGACATAACAGGCTGTTCAAAACAAAAAGTGTCGGGTTTGTGGTCAAACGACTTCGATTTGACCCGAAACTGTAAGTCCCTAGTACGTGGATCGATAACAAGGTTATCATAGGTATTAAGGCGCGGAATTCCTCAATACTTGGTTCACAATAAGTGAACAATTTGTTTCGCAAGATAATAGCGAATTGATTTATCAATAAGGTTTTGTATCGATTAATTAACGTTAATCGATCAATACATAACCTTATGACTGCTTAGAATAGTGTTTTTGTCCTCTGGAAATCGAATGGCCAAAAGTTCTTTTCGATTTAACCTATTATTGTATATATAGGTATCCATCTAATCTCACCTCGCAGGTCGATGGACTCTGCGAGTCGAGTCATCTCGCAGCCCAGTCAAAGCCCAGAAACTGAACTCGCTTCGCTGCTCTGCGAGCCCAGATCTTATCTCGCAGGATGAAGTTCTGCAACTTGAGATCTCATCTCACAGACTTTAGTTTGTAACATTGCATTCGATATTCGTCTAATACTTTATCATACTAATATATTTAACGAATATTAATACCAAACTAATATCATTTACAAATCCAAATCAATTATACAAACTTGATTACAATAATCACTAGTACTATTACAAGCTAGATTTGTTGTCACACATACATGTCCCAACAGACTCCCCCTTGATAATAGCTCTAGCATCTATGCTATTATGTCTTCAAGTTGTCTTTGATTTTTACTCATAAATCTTACTTCCAGCATAAATCTTCAATTTTATACAAGTCTTAACCATCATTTGATAATCACGTGCTAAGTCACCCCATGCTACTGTCGTCAAGATTCTATTTTCATTCAATTTTATCAAATCTTTCTTCGACATGTTCATTAGGTGTCGATGATCATAAACTCTGAAGATTTCTCTTTCACCACCTTCAACCTCATCATCAGATTCAACCATTACAGCTTCTCCAGTCTCTGAATCCACATGCCAACTCTTCATATTTTCTAAAATATCTTGTGGCATTGTCTTCAATGGAATCTGCTGTAAACACTTAACAGATGGATAAATCTTCTTTCTTCTTCTTCTTCCTGTCCTTTGACTTATCTCTGCCAGTTTAATAGTCTTTCCTTTTCTTAGCTTAATCTTTTCAAATTTATTAGCTCTAACCTCAGTCTTGATTATGTGTTCTACATATTTTCCAACAAAATCATCACTTGGGTTATTCAAAGGTAATCGAGCCAAATCTCGAATCTCAAATCTAGGCAAAGAACTAAATACTGCAAGCTTTCGCTCAAAATATTGAACTCCGTCAAACCTTTTAATAGTAAATAGCTTCAGCTCAGAGTCAAAGTACCAACCAATAATCCCTCTTTTAGGTTCCCGTTTCCCAGTTATATCAACTTCAGAAACTCCAACCTTCTTTTTCTGTTTAGGAAGTTTTCTAAGAAAAACTGCTGGATTCTTGGTAGGAATTAAGATTTCATCCTTTTCAGAATCGGTTGAGTCATCGATTTCTTCATCTACATCGACAACTGTTGGACCTTGATTATTTTCAATAATAACTTCTGTCCTAGATGGGCTCACATGGTGTTCATCAATATTTGCATTTGGATCTACACCAATGTCTTGCTCATTCTCATAAACAACAGTTCAATCCTCAGGTAGTAAAAATTCTCCTTCTTCAAGATCAAAATCAATTTCTTCATCGATTTCATCAAGAATATCACTTCTAGAGTCACTCAATTCTAGAATTTCCATATCTACACAAATCAAATTAATAATATAAATTCTTTTATTGATTACTCTGAATCAATCTAAAAAATTTCACTATTCATTTCAATTGTGTTAATATAACCAATCTATATAACTTATAATTCTTTTATTAATTACCTTGAATCAATCAAAGAATTCTTAAGTCTTATAAACACTTAACAAATATTAATTAACTTTAAATTCTAATGTATTGTAAATAATCACCAAACATTTAAATTCACTGTTAATTACCTTATATAATTTCTAAGATTTAATTGAACTGTTATATGACAATAACTTAACTTTCAACTATATCTTTAAATTATATATCATTTGTCTAGTTAAAAATCATACATATTTAACTTGTCAATTATAAAAACTCTCAAGTCTAAAATGTCTAAGTTAAAATAAACTTTGACCGCTGAAATAAATCAGAACACGCCGCTCGACTTCTCAATGAGTCGGAAGACTTTCGATCACTAATTTATTTAACTTTTCAAAATAAAATAACTTAAACAATTTCTAATATATTTAATCTTGTAATAAAAATCTCAAGCCAAATATATTACAAAAACTATTAAGTTACAATTATTCAATTACAATTATAAATTACAATTATAAATTACAATTATAATTCAACTAAAATTTTAAGTACAAATATCTACACAAGTCTAAGCTGTCTTACCAGCTTCACTTGTACCCGCAGCACTTGTACCAGCACCATCACCACTAACACCAACACATGCAGACTCCCCCTGAATAATAGCTTGCTCACCATTCTTTGAAGGACCAGTCGGCTCACCATCTTTCTGAGCATCGGGATCATCATCTTTATCATCTCTTCTCTTCTTAGCTAACTCATCCTCTTTGCAAGCTTCATGATATAGCATTATCTCCCCCTGAGCAGACTGTCCTGAATTCACTCTCAACACCAAACGTTCTAAGTGTTCAAGCTTCAGTCGCTGGGCAGTAAAATCAGCAAGCAAAGTATCATGAGTCTTCAGCAGTGTCAAATGTGATTCACTGATATGAACCCTCTGCTGAGCAAGAGAAACATTCTCAGCTAACAACCCTGGAATCCTAGAAGTACTCTGTTCCAATTCCTTAACTCGTGACTCTAAGGATGTAATCCTTTCAGCATCAGTCGATGGAATAACAAATATTGTAGATGGTCCAGGCGGTGTCACTGAAGCAATGTATGATTCACGTGTGAGTGGTGGAATGGCTTGAGATAATGCTTCTTTGAGAAGACTATCTGCGAATCTACTAGCTTTATTAGTCGGAAACTGAGCATCATGCACCAGTTTTGCAACTCCCTCCTCAACAGTCTTGGAGACCATTTCTGGTTCCATTGACTCAAACAGTTTCTCAGCCTATAAAGTTAGATATAATTAAATAAGTAATTGTTACAGATAACTCTGTCTCAATCTCTAATTAAATATTTATAATACTCGTAGTACTAAATGTTTATCTCATACCTCAGATGGTACAGATACTGGTTCAGTAACCACCGGTATCATCGTCTCTACCTGCGATGTATCTTGAGCAACTGTCACAGAATTAACTGTCTCAGTTGAACTCCTGATAAACAACAAGTTAAGATTATCTAACTCTAAATAAAACATACCATCCTGAATGATCAAAGTCCTGGAATGCTTACGACGTTGAGGAATAAGAGGTAGATCCTCTTCCTCAGGACCTTCGTCAATAATACTGAAGTCTGGCTCGACTTCCTTAGCCTTTCTCTTTTCCTTCAGTGCTGGATCTGGAATCATCCGAGATCGGTATCTAATATAACCAGCATCCGGAGGTGGAGGAGTACTATCATCATCATCTGAAGCCGATTGACCATCACGGCCTCCAGATGGACCATCATCAGAATATTAAATATTAAATATATTAAACATTTATGATTAGCTAAAAGCTCTATCATACAAGTTCTATATATTTATGATTAATCTGATAAATACCTGAGAAGGTAAAACCTCAGATCTATCAAGCTGTCCCTGCTCACCCTCAGGTCGAGTAACCTCTGGGTCTTCAGTCTAAGCTCCCTGATCATAATGATATTTATATTTTATAATCAGAAATAATATCTAATTAACTAAATATCTATAACATATGCATTATATAATAAAGTGATAATAACATAACAGTGAAATACCAACATTATTATATAATTATAAAATTACCTCAGATTGTTCAACATAACTATCAATATCCCGTAACAAGGGATCTGTATCATCATCAATCTGTATCAAAACCTCATGTAGAACCTCAGCAGCTAGCTCAGGCACAACTTGTTGACCTTGATGTTCAACCTGATGTAAAACATCCTCAATAAGCTCCTGTGACTCTGCTGCTGGTTGAGGTTGAGGTTGAGCTTGTGAAGGTTGAGGTTGAGCTTGACCGTGAGCTCCAGCATCCATCCAACTATTGTTTGGTGGAGCAACATAATCAGCATCAAGAAGATGCCCAAAAAGATCAGCAGCCTCAGGCTTAATCTCATCTTTAGGCTTGGATAGCAAAAGCAAGCGTTGTAACCTCGCAGTCCGATTGTCTCAACTTGAAAATCAGCTGTATAAGCTGGCAAGTTTGGAACTTGAGCTCGAATCAGGGGCATGCAGAATCTAGGATAGAGAATAAACAATGTCCTAGCAGCTCCAGTGATCTGTCCTCTGAAGGACTGAAAGATATAAGAAGAAAAACTGTATGGTTTATTGTAAACCAGTGACAGTACAGCTGACATCAACTCACGACTAAGTTCATCTAATCCTGACTTCTTGTTTCCAAAATAAGATACTATAACAGTAAAAAGAAATCTCCACTGTCCTAGTACGAATGCCTTGACAAACTGACGTCCTCTCCTAGGTCCTGAATAACCTGTACGACCTAGAGCTCCTTCTATAAAATCAGCTGAAAAAGCAGATGGACCCGCTTCTTGTTCAGAAGTTCCTAGCTGCAATAGCTGTCGTAAGTCATCAGCAGTAAAAGAAATCGGATGCTGATTCACCGTCGTACGTATAGTAGGCGGATTAGCAGCACCATCATAGACAATGTTCATCCAAAACTGCATAAGAAGGTCTTTGTTCAATGGAGGTGACTCAGTGATAGCAAATCGAATTCTTGAACGTGCTAAATATGTCAAGATCTGCTCAAAGCGCTCAGCACAACGCTCGTTGACATCTAGATTCACCAAGATGTTGTGACCCTTCTCAAAAGATCTGTTAGCCATATCTGTAATTCAAAATTACACAAATAGCAAAAATGATAAGTTAACGAGCATTAGATAATTTACACTTTAACGTATTATGATCAAAAAGATCATCAAACGTCTAAATATACTATTAACTAATAACATAATTCACTGAAACTTAATTGAATTTAACAAGTTCAATTATATTCTATAAATTATATATAAAGCCCATTAGCTATGACAAACAATTCGAGTTAACATACCGCCGATAAATATCGGAACACGCTGCACGACTACGCTATGAGTCGGAAGACTTTCGATATGAAATAACTTAAATTGTTAAGATATTACACATATTTAAACTTATAAACAAAAGTTCTTAAGTCTATATGTATATAAACAAGTAACTTGTTAATTATTTGTAAACGAACAATTCTCAAATCAATAACAAGTTATAATTGAAAAATTATAAAATTGATTTAGTTTTTCAACTCGGTTCGCAGAAACCCTGCGAGTTGAATTCGAGTCGCTTCGGTCAACCCAAGTTAAACCAGTGGAACTCGTCTCGCTTCGGTCAACAGAAGTCAAACGAGTTGAAATCGTTTCGCTTCGGTCAACTGAAGTCAAACGAGTGGAACTCGTCTCGCTTCGGTCAACAGAAGTCAAACGAGTTGAAATCGTTTCGCTTCGGTCAACTGAAGTCAAACGAGTTGAACTCGTCTCGCTTCGGTCAACTCAAGTCAAACGAGATGAACTCGTTTCGCAACTTATCTCGATTCGTTGGAGCGGACTGCGAAGCGAGATAAATCTCGGTTCGCAGGATCATCTGCTCAACGAATGCAAACATCAATCACCAATCAAATGTGTTTCGAAGCAAATAATCGACTAAGATATGTTCAATAAACATCGATTAATCATTAGAAACAAGTTATAGGTTTTCTAAATCACTAATTTGTACAAATTCCGTGATAAACTAAACCGACACATTCGAAAACGTATACCAATCGATATCTCACAAATTACACGGTGAAATCTCATGAAACTTACTTCAAAAGATGCGTATTTAAAAGTTGTAAAAGTTCCACGGATCGAAAAGTCCTTCCTTGTACTAAAAATCAGAAAATCAATCGAAAATGAAATTCGATTCGTTTCGCCAAATTTCAAGTCGTAAGGGTGTGTGCGTTCGGTTCGCAGAGTAAATGACAAGTGTGGTTCGATTCGTTTAATTTGTTTCTTTTTATACTATTTACTCGATTCGCATGATTCAACTCGGCTCGCAAAGTTTGACTGGTCAAACTCGCAATATTAGTTTAAAATACGAATTAAATAAAAAGTATAAATTAAAACGTAATTAAATAATTACGTAGCCAAAACAATAAATGTTTTTGCATAGTTGACTTATACCACTATTAAAATGGCCTTAAGTCAAAATTCAAGTCAAAAATAAATAAATCGTTTTTCACTTGAAGTGGAGACATTTATTCAACAGAGAGATAAGAAAACTAGTTTAATTTAATTCCAAAGGGTAAACATTAAATAAAACAAGAATACGAAATAAAACTTTCATTAATTCTAAGAAATAATTACAAAAGTTAAAATAATAAAACTACTAACATTCTAATAAATTAACTTAATAGTAAACACTTAAAGTTTTAACTGCTTAGGGATCATATTAGAAAGAATAAGCTGTACTTATTAAATTGTAATAAGCATAAGACAATTGTTAGTATACATACCTCATGAAATTCATATAAGCACAATAAAATCACAA
Source organism: Pseudognaphalium luteoalbum (assembly GCA_963422505.1). Lineage (NCBI taxonomy): Eukaryota > Viridiplantae > Streptophyta > Magnoliopsida > Asterales > Asteraceae > Pseudognaphalium > Pseudognaphalium luteoalbum. The sequence goes on from OY730197.1 coordinate 88,395,079, forward strand.
CTTTAATCATTAGTAAACTTATATTTATAAAATTATATCTTATGTACCTTTATCCACATGATATAACACTTCATTGAAATATAACTTATAATTTCTTATTATTCACAAAAGTGAATGTTCGAATATCATAGACAGTTCAAGACGATTACCGATATTATAATCCACATAAACAGGATACACACAGGTTTCTGAGCCAAACTTTTATTGTTAATGTGCACAATATCTAGTGTTTTCTACTATACAACATACTGAAGAATTCAAGTAGAACACATAACACTGTATCTTGTATTATCAAGGTATAGATTACTAAATGATGTTCTTTAGAAGCATATAACATACACTAGACACGAGATACTTTGTATCTTTCATATGTAAGGTAGAGGTTACTAAATGATGCCCTTTCGAAACATATAACTCACCTTTTGACATTATGATACTTTGTATCATTTCAAAAAAAATTTTATTTTAGATCACAGTGCACGGTAGTACTATCATTCAACAATTAAGAGATATGTCATACGTTATATAACAAATCACATAAGATATTACACATGAAAGTTATACTTCTTAACTGCTCGGAAATCTTAGCATAACCTGCCTACCAATAAATCGTATGATGAAGCTGACTAGACTTAAGTTATTCTTATCACTTGTTAAGTAAAAGGACAAGTTATAATCAGTGGATATAGGTGTATAATAAGATAAATATAAGTGTAATCCTAGATAAAAATCGTTATTCTAATGCACCTTATAAGAATCTACTAACACATCATACTTAATACTTAAGGTTATTATTCTTAGACTTATTCTCCTAATGTACTATCATTTCCCAAGTTTTTACAGCCAAAACTTAAAGCTTTTTCTAAAAGAACTTCGGTTGTTCTTTTATTGGAGGCGATTCCCCTCGGGTAACAAGCAAATGAATGCCATACGCCCCCCCCCCCTTTTTTTTTTAATAATAAGTACTAAAAATAACTACTAATCTATTACTAAAATACCCTTGGAAGACGAATCACTCTGGATTTCTCATTCCATTCAGTTGAACCAATGTCTCAAATCTTGCTCTGTCGAACGCCTTGGTATATAGGTCTGCTAAGTTATCCGCAGTCGGAACCTTAACTAACCTTATCATTTTCTTTTCAGCACAATCTCTAATAAAATGATGTCGAATATCAATGTGCTTAGTTTTACTGTGCTTCACAGGATTGTTAGTGATCGACATAGTAGATTCGTTGTCAATCATCATAGGAGTATTGGTTATATTTAACCCGTAATCCCGCAGTTGCTGTTGTATCCAAAGAACTTGAGAACAACAGCTGCCAGCTGCAACATACTCAGCTTCACATGTAGAAATGGCTACTGAGCTTTGCTTCTTGCACTGCCAAGATACTAATCTACCTCCTAAGAATTGACATCCTCCGGTCGTAGATTTCCTATTTTGATTGCATCCTCCATAATCTGAATCAGTATATGCTACTAGATCTAAGTCTCCATCAATTAGATACCAAAGTCCCAGCTTCGGTTGCCCTTTGAGGTAACGGAAGATCCGTTTAACAGCCTGCATATGTGACTCTTTCGGATTAGCCTGATATCTTGCACATAAACACACAGCAAACATAATGTTAGGTCTAGAGGCAGTCAAATACATTAGTGATCCAATCATGGCCCTATAAAGTAGGATCCACATCCTGATCACTCGATGTATCCGGACCTAGTTTGTGATTAACTGGAATCGGTGTATTGTAGACTTTACTGTCATCCATCTTAAATCTTTCTAATAACTCATAAACATATTTAGATTGATGAATAAAGAAGCCATCCTTCTTTTGGTCAACTTGTAAACCTAAGAAGAATTTCAACTCTCCCATTGCAGACATCTCAAACCTTTTTCTCATGACTTTCTCAAATTCTTGACACATCTTTTCATCCGAAGATCCAAAGATAATGTCATCAACATAAACTTGTACTAATAGAAAGTCTTTATTGTTCCATTTTACAAACAATGTACTATCAATTGCTCCTCTTGTAAATCCATTATCAAGTAGATACGTTGATAGTGTTGCATACCACATCCTTGGTGCTTGATGTAATCCATATAGAGCCTTATTCAAACGATATACTCTATCTGGATACTCATGCTCAGCAAACCCTGGAGGTTGAGCAACATACACCAATTCTTCTACTTTGCCATACAAAAAGGCACTCTTAACATCCAACTGATAAACTTTTATATCATAGAATGACGCGAATGCTAAAAATACTCTAATTGCTTCTAGCCTAGCAACTGGTGCAAATACTTCATTGTAATCTATGCCTTCTTGTTGATTAAAACCTTGAACCACTAGACGTGCTTTATTGCGAGTAATGACTCCCTGGTCATCTCTCTTACACTTAAATACCCATCTAGTTCCAATTGGATATTCTCCCTTTGGTAGGTCAACCAACTCCCAAACTTGTAATTTTGAGAACTGTTGCAGTTCTTCCTGCATAGCTTCAACCCATGAGCTTTCTTTGAGAGCCATTTGCACATTTTTAGGCTCAACTTGTGAGATAAAGTATGAATATAGACATTGATTAGGAATCCTTATCTCTTTCATAGCAGTGTATACAAGCTTTCTAAATCTTCAGAAGTACTAGCTTTAGATTGAGTCCTAGTCTGAACAGGAGTATTAATATCACCGATGATGTTTTCAACGGGATGATTCTTACTCATTCTTGTAACCGGTATAGGATCAACTATTAACTCATCTCCTAAGTTAGTACCAATCTCTTCTAATTAAGGCATTTCTTCTGAATTTTCTGAAGAGATCTTTAAATGGTTCAAAGAAGTAAGTACATCATCAAACGTTGTTTGAAGATCCTTTTCAGAATCTTCTGTTTCTTGATACTTATCCTTTGAAAATTGTCGAGACCCACTTGAAGAAGCTTCATTTGAGTCATCTGATGTCCTGATTCCAGATTTCGGGACACTCGATGTTGAAGACGGACCATTGTCCAATTCCTCATTCAATAAGTGCTGAGAGATCTCTGAATCACTGACAAAATCACTTATGGGAACCTTAAATGACTGAAAGAGATCTGAGTAGTCAAATTGCCAATCTAATCCCTTATGTACAGCAGGTACATAGCTCGTAACTTCAATGTTATAAACTATCTCCAGACGACTAGTGACCTTATTGAAAACCCTTTTATTTAGAGAATTAGGCATATAACCCAAAAAAAATCCTTCGTCAGTCTTCTCACCAAATTTAGCTTGATTCCCAGTTTTCAATATTGTACAAGCAACTCCAAAGGGTTCAAATCCTTTTAAGTTTGGTTTCTTATTGTTTAAAAGCTCATAACAAGTCTTATTATGCTTTTTAACCGTAAGAACTCTATTCAGAACATGACATGCTGTATTCACTGCTTCTGCCTAAAAGATGACCGGAAGCTTTGAATCTGCAAGCATTGTTCTAGCAGCTTCAATCAACGTTCTGTTCTTCCTTTCAGCCATACCATTCTGTTGAGGTTCATATGGTGCACTGAATTGATGAATTATCCCTTTGCTTAAGCAATAGATATCTAACGTCGAATTCTTGAACTCTATTCCGTTATCACTACGAATACGCTTAACTCTCGTTTTGTATACATTTTCAATTTGATCTAAAAACTCAATTAGAATACCTGGAGTTTCATCCTTAGATCCTAAGAAAAATACCCACGAGAATCTAGAGTAGTCATCTGTGACAACTAGACAGTACCATTTGCCACCTATGCTTCTTTTGCTTATTGGGCCGAAGAGATCCATATGTAACAAATCAAATGGAGAGGAGATTGAGTTTTCAGTCTTAGATCGGTGTGATTTCTTATGCTGCTTTCCTTTCATACAAGGAACACACTTATCCTCAGACTCGAAACGTTTTTGCGGTACACCCAAAACTAAACCATTTTTGGTTATGTAGTTCATTTTTCTCCAGTTTAGGTGTGCCATTCTCCTATGCCATAGTAGCGCGTCTGCTTCCGAAGCCTTGGATAATAAACATGTAGATACCATTGAAGAATTAGGAACACCCATGTTTATCGCATAGATGTCCTTCTTCCTTGGTGCCCTCATCAATATCCATTCTTCAGGAATTATGAAGCCTGGCTTCAGGACTAAAGCCTCATTTTCATTAAAATGAACTGGATGACCTTTATCGCAGACTTGGGAAACACTCACTAGGTTATGAGTTAGTTCTTCAACATAATTCACATCCTCTAGAGTTAAAGTTCCATTTGAAACTTTTCCTTTCCCAGTAATTACTCCTCCTTTGTCTCCTGCAAAATTTACTTTTTGCTTGAAACCTTCTCTGAAGTCCTTCAGTAGACTTCTTTCACCTGTCATGTGTCTTGAGCATCCAATGTCTACATACCACCAGCTGTCCTTGTTCACAGTCTGCTCCTACACATAACAAGTTGTACACAGTTAGTTATCAAGATGGACCCAAGCCATTACGGTCTTGGTTTGTCCCTGGTCATCTACAATCTGAACCTCCTTAAAGTAACCATAACTATTCCCATCGGGAGTCTTGGTAACCTTCACAGGAGTTTGAGATTGTTGATGATCTATAGTCTTGGGCCTATGAGGAGAGTGAGTAGAAAACCTCCTAGGCACAAACTTAGTTCCCTGTGCACTCGAAGTAGAACCATTCTCAAATTGACTATGGTTTCTACTTGGGGTCCTAAACCTCGAAGGTGTCTTATCTCTTGGCTTATTGAAAGTATTTTCGTTTAGAGTATAAGCCCTTTTAGGTTTAGGTGGAGAGACACTATGATTACCATCTCTTTTCAGAATGTTTACAGGTTTGCTTCCTAATCCCGGTTTGGAGCCTAACCTATCTACAATCGAACTAGAAATAGTCGGTGTCTTTTCAGTATTCACTAACTTATGTGATGCTTCCAGCTTCTTATTTGGGCAGCAAGAAGCTACGTGTCCTTTTTGGTGACACTTGAAGCAAGACATCTGTTTACGTGACTTACTAACTTTTGCATCCGCTACCGGAGTTTTAGGCACTAAAGGTTCAATGACATGTTCTTTATTAACCACTTCATTAATCTTAGTATCATTAATTACTCCACCCGGTACAAAATGTACTTTGGTGTGAGGAATTTTCTTACTATCATCAGATGAAGGGTTCTTAATAACACTCTTCTGTGCCTCTAACTTATCCGGTTTAGTAGTTTCCTTCGTCTCAGGGTTAACATCCGCCATTTCAATATCTACAGGAGTTTTAGTGTAATTTGAATTGAATGGGTGAGGCATATCATTATATCCTAAACCAGACATATCCTTCACACTACGCTGAGCACCTAACATTTTATCCATTTCAGATGTTCTATAGCTCTCAAGCTTACGATTCTGAGCTACAAGTTTTGTTTTGCAATCAGCTAACTCCTTATCCTTATTAGCAATGGACAGATTCAAATCATTTATGTTCATATAGAGACCGTCTATGATAATTAATTTCTCATTCACAGTATCTCTAAAAGCTGTCTTGTCAGCCGCATCTGCCTTAATCTTATCCTTTAAGGCTTGTTTATCATCACTTAACCTACATATATCTAACTTAGCTAGGTCAAGTTCAGATCTTACAGCCTCACTGGATCTACTAAGTGTGCTAAGTTGAGATGACAGGGTATTATTAGTTTCAGTCAAAGTCTTATAGGAATCTGCATAAGCACTAACTTGGGACTGTAAACTGGAAACTAACTGACACAGATCAACAAGAGAGACAAGATCTAGGCATACCCGTTTTTTATCAGTTTGCAGTTCAGCCATCTTAGCTACAAAATCTACGGGATCCAAATCTTCAGTTGAACCCAAGTCTAACACATCATCAACATTAGCTTTAACAGGAGTCTCAGGCACCTTTACTTCAAAAGCTGGATCAGTGGGCATATAGGATAATGACTCAGCTTCAATCTCTTGATCGTCAATCTCAGCCATCAAAGCTTCCTCTGACTGAGTTTTCCAATCATAAGACCCATCTAGCTGTTTCACTACTAAGGCTTTGGAATGCAAAGTATTTTTCCGAGCCTTGTTTCCCTTCACCAGTCTCTACCTTAGGTCTTTGGCATTCTCTAGCAAAATGTCCGTAACTTTTACAGTTATAACACTTGACCTTGGTTTTATCAAACCCTGATCTGTTGCCAACAACCTTTCTTCCATTTTTCTTTAAGAAATTTTTAACTCTCCTTGACAGCAAAGCAAGTTGGTCCTGGAGATCTATTTCTTCAAGATAATCAGGATCTATCTGATCATAGTCTTCATCAAAAAGAATTGGATCATTAATCTTACAATCAATATAATTCTCATATGAAGCTACAAATGAAGCAAGAACAGACAATTGCTGCTCAGCAGATTTCACACTCATAGGCATCTTTTGATGTTCTTGAGGTGACTTCTCAGAAGGTTTCCCTTTAGCTTCATTTCCGGATGATGTAATGAAACACAGTTCATCAGTTATCATTTCACCCTTTCCATCAGCATTACCAACACACAAAGCAGTGGTCGAGCTGGATGAAGCAGTCGAGATAGAGGTTTTTCCATGATACAGACCTGGATCCTGAACATGATCAGAATCAGTATCTTTCGACTTCTTAGTGAAATCATATCCTTTGAGCTTGTCAATAACCTGCTCAGGTGTCATGGTTGCATATCTGGTTTCATTGTCTATAATCATCACACCATACATCTCCCATTTAGAAGGTAAACCCTCAAGAAACTTGTCGGTTTTCTCTACCTCCTCAATAGTGATTTCATGGTTTTCAATCTCAGATAACAAATGGTAGAAACGAGTAACATAAGCATCAAGAGTTTCTCCTTTAAAAGCTTTAAACAGAGTAAACTGCTTTTTCAGAAGCTTCTTCTTGCTTGCTTGTACTTGTGGACTTCCCTCACATCTTTTCTCAAGCGCTTCCGAGAGTGCTTTAGCAGTATGAAAAGATTTTAACTGATGATTAATTTCCTTAGATAAACACATCTTGATACAAGAATGAGCTTTATTTTCATTCTCATAGTCTTTCTTTTGTTGTTCACTCATCAGATTATAGGATACCACAACAACAACATTTTGAACAGTTTGGGTGGGTGCCGTGTATCCTCCTTTGATACACATCCAGATTGAGAGATTATGGAATCTACAGTAAGATTCAAACCTATCTCTCCAACTGTAATAGTCTTCAACACGTAACAACTTAGGTGGAGTATTAGATTTTCCAACCTCGTGCTCCATCTCAATCATTTTGCTAATGTCAGACATTTTTAAAAGTTTCGAGAATTAACAATCAGAAAAATCAGAAAGTTCACTTCGCAGAAACTCGATTCGCAGGACAGGAACTCGGTTCGCAGGGGGAACTCAGTTCGCAGAGGGGAACTCAGTTCGCAGAAGAACTCGGTTCGCAGGGTGAACTCAGTTCGCAGAGGGGAACTCAGTTCGCAGAATCGGCAGAAAAACCCTAAAACGAAAATTTTAGTTTTCTAATCGATTAAACCCTAAGATTTCGGTCGATTACGAAACTAAACACTTCCAGAGACTGATTTTGATCGTTTTTACGAAGATTAATCGTAACAACAACCCTAAATCTATCGTTATTATCCAAATAACCTCGAACTAACTAAGTATTTAGCCCGAAAGCTCTGATACCAATTGTAAGTCCCTAGTACGTGGATCGATAACAAGGTTATCTTAGGTATTAAGGCGCGGAATTCCTCAATACTTGGTTCACAATAAGTGAACAATTTGTTTCGCAAGATAATAGCGAATTGATTTATCAACAAGGTTTTGTATCAATTAATTAACGTTAATCGATCAATACCTAACCTTATGACTGCTTAGAATAGTGTTTTTGTCCTCTGGAAATCGAATGGCCAAAAGTTCTTTTCGATTTAACCTATTATTGTATATATAGGTATCCATCTAATCTCACCTCGCAGGTCGATGGACTCTGCGAGTCGAGTCATCTCGCAGCCCAGTCAAAGCCCAGAAACTGAACTCGCTTCGCTGCTCTGCGAGCCCAGATCTCATCTCGCAGGATTAAGTTCTGCGACTTGAGATCTCATCTCACAGACTTTAGTTTGTAACATTGCATTCGATATTCGTCTAACACTTTATCATACTAATATATTTAACGAATATTAATACCAAACTAATATCATTTACAAATCCAAATCAATTATACAAACTTGATTACAATAATCACTAGTACTATTACAAGCTAGATCTGTTGTCACACATACATGTCCCAACAAAAACTTTTACACAAGTCTTAGATGAGTTTATAAAGCTTGCTTTGTGTCGGGAGTAACCCGAAGTGTTGGATTTATATAAATGGTCAAAACCGACATTTTCGACAAATGTTTAGAAAATGAGTTTTAACACCTTATTTGGACATAATCTTGCTAGATTAACAACTAAACATGTTGTGAAACCCAGATCGATCTAATAAACTATTAGATAAACACATTTTTGAATAATTACTAAGAAGTTTGCGGAATATCACTTAGTAACACAATGAAGATCAATACTTGAACCAATGAAAACAGAATTACTATCAAAAGCTTCAATCTTATTAATTTATAAGATGAATACACTGAATTGTATTAGGGTTACACAACCTTGAAGCGGCACACATAAACTCTTTTCCTAAACTAGGTTTTGGATCTCTATTTATATCACATAGAGTCCTGCTAAACAATCTCCTACATTTATGGAATTCAAATTTATTCCATAAATATCTCTGACTGACTTATATACACTAACAGTGGGAACAACTTACTTTATACTAACAGTGATAGTAAGTTTCCTTTACAGACACAAATATACTCAAACAAACAGTGGCACTGCTTAAATACACTAGCAGTGGCTAGGTTTTCAATTCTTCTAGCAGTGGCACTGCTTCTACACTAGCAGTGGCTAGGAGTAAAACAGACAGTGGTAGGACTTCAACACTTGTCAAATACATAGATCCCAACAATCTCCCCCTAAACTTAATCAATCCTGTATTGACTTAAGTTTCTTCATTCAGCTTCAATTTTTCATAGGAGGTTTCTATCTTTTCTTACTCGATTGATCTCTCTTGTTGTATTGATTCATCACCCAGTATACAATGTCTTTGCTTTTGTTTGACTTTACAGCAACAAATAATTTTCTTTCAATAAGTTGCTTCAACAGAACTATACTCAGAAAATATTCTTTTTCATCCAACATATAAACATATTTGCCACTCTTCAAAGATATGCAATGAACTCCAGCTCTGACAAAATGTCTCCAATACCCAACAGCTTCAGTACCTAAAAATATATCTCCATATAACTCTGGCTCAAACATCATTTGCAACCATTCCCAAATGTATCTTTCTATAACAATCTTTATCTCCTTCACATCCTTTGTCAATCCAAGCTTATACATATCATACACATCAAATTTGTTCACCCTTTTTAGAATATCTTGCATTGATTTATGAAATGTCACAACACCATTCTTCCTTTCAATTCTGATTTCATGTGCTTCTGCACTTGACTCTACCAAAATTCCTTCCCATTTAATTATTTCAGAAAAATCTTCATCAGATCTATTCACATTCTCAGATCTATCAACCTTCTAAATCAACATATTCTCCAAAATTTCTTCATCTCTGTCTAAATCACCAAGCTGATCATCCAACTCCTGGAATTTTGCAAATGATCTTCTAACTCCTTCAACCTTCAATCTTAGCTCTTTTTCTTTTTCCAACTCCTCATCAATCTGATCATATCTTTCCTGCAGTCTCCTCTGTATCTCTGCATCATCTTTCTTTTTCTTTTCTAACCTCTCTCTTGCAACAGGATTTACAAGAGTATCATTGTCATATATCTTCTGTAATTGTTCCAATGACATACTCCTCAGTCTCATTGTAGGAATCCGACCTCCTCTAAGTTTACAAACTAAATCATTTTTCAATTCAGCTTTTGATGGTTTCTTTGCTTTCCTCTTAGCAGTTTCTCTGTCATGTTTTTCTTTCTTTTCCCTTTCAACCTTCCTTTTTAAAGCCTCTTCCAAAGGATTTCCCTTTTTCTTTTCAACATAAGCATTATAAACCACATTATCAACCAGTACTCCCCTTTCCTTCAACTCTTTGTATATCCTACCAGCCTCCCTGGTCATCTTCACTATCACACCTGATTCAAGCATCACATCAATTTCATCAATTTCTGATTCATTTTGCTTCTCTGCTTCCATTTTCTCCTGTTCTATCATCTCTGCTTGCAACCTCATTGCGTATTCATAATCATACTCAACATTCTGTTTCACCTTCTTCATCTATGGTTTTTCTATCAATTTACCTTTACCCTTATCTTTTGGATCAATCTTTGAAGGATTAGATTTAGGCTTAGGTGGTGCAGTTGGTTCTCTTATTGTGAAAGGTACTTCAATTGGTCTAGCAGAGATAGATTTTGTTTTGGCAGTGGGAGTGGAAGTTCTAGCGGTGGGTGGTTTTTGAGTAGCAGTGGTAGCAGTTGCAGCAATGGGACTACTTGACTTTGATTTTCTGATTTCATCCATCTTTTTAGCTTTTATGCTGAACACTGGTACAGATTTCTTCCTGCCATATGTAAGCTTAGGATCTGATCTTGGCATTAACTCCCCCTCTGCCTCTGCATCAACACCTTTCATCACAGGTTGTACCACCTCTTCACCTTCATCTACCTCAACAATCACCTCTGTCTCACCATCAACTACCTCAGTCTTTTGCATAACACTTTCAACAATTTCAGTCTGTACATCCTCTTCCAAGACTTCAGTGTTAGCATTAGACATAGCATCTGTTTCACCCACAACCTCATCCACATGATCAAACATAAACACATCCTCATCAACCATCTCATCTGCATTCTTCTCCCCCTTTTTGAAAGTGTTGCTCACCAATAAAGCTTCTAACACAGCAAGCCTTTCCTTAAGCTCATCAATCACTTTCCCTTGCTCATCAATGTTAGCAGCCTGCTCTGCAATTTTAACATCTTGAGCTTTATTAACCCGTTTCTCCTTCACCAACTTCTCCCAAAGTAAGTCAACTGCTTCTGTCAATTGTACATTCGTCAATTCAATGTGAGGTCTAGTCTCATCATCATTAGAGTGTGACCTCCTAGATGAATCATTGACAAAAGCATCTTCTGCCTCATGCCTAGCATGATCAACAGAAGTTCCCTTTTTCTTGGTACTGGGACCTTCACCTGCTTCATTACCCGTAGGTTCAGCATTAGAAGTTGCCTCTGGTTGGGTCTTATTGATGTTACCACTGCCCTCCTCTGTCAGTGGACTAGAAGGAGTAGTGGCAGCCCTTCTAGAACCTCACTTGCCTGTTTTCTTTTCTTTTTCTTTGGCTGTAAGTGGGTAGGTTGTTTGGTCCCTTGTTTTCTTTTTGTACCCCCAATTGGAGTGTGTTCAGACCTAGTTGGTACTACTGGCCTGTCACCAATTGGTTCAGATGTAGTTGGTGGAACTGCATCTGTGGTGGAAGGAGCAGGAAGCATTGTAGAAAATAATGCTGTTTCCTTCCCAGAAAACTTCTTATTGGAATTCTTACTCATCTCTCTAAAAGTTCTAGCAGAAAGAGTACTAACACCAATAATAAGATCTTGTGCAACTAAATCAGAAATTTGTTTATTTAAAACAAGTTGCACAAATCTAGGATACATTATAAACATATCCTTTTTCCCTTTTGTTATATTTCTTATCATGCCTTCAAGAATGTATTTAGAAAAATTAAATTTTTGACCCTTAGCCAAACACACAAGTGCATAGGCTATTTGAGTACCAAATTCATTAAAAGCAGTTCTTTTGGATGACAAACAGTGGAGAAGTGTATGTATGAAAAGTTTCCATTGAGGGCTAAAAAGTGATTTAAAAAATGTAAAATATGTGTAATCACCCTCATACCCCATTAATCTAAGATTATCATACAAATCTCTGTCATCAATAGAGGTTATACCTGAAACGTCATCAAGAAGAAGTGCTTCTCGAAGAGAATCCTCAGATATCACCACTTTGGTTCCTTGAACCATAGAAACCACTCGACTGTTGCCCTCAATTACTTCCAATTGAGCATTCTTCCAAAATTCATTCAAATGACCCCTGGAAACCTTTGGAGATACAGTAAGTGCGTGAAATATATAACTCGACTGCAGAAAATCCACAATTTGTGTGAAGTTTTGCGCCGATGAGGGTTTCATCAAGAAGGCGATCATATTGTGTTCTTCGTAAACACTCAAAGTAAGATCTGTTGATGAAGAAGCCATGACTGTTGAATTGATCGTAATAGAGGTGAGGGTTTGATTTGAAGAGTAATTGCAGTGGTTATTTGTGAAAATAAGAAAGCGTAATGAAAAATTTAAGTGTTCTAAGTTTATATACTGTTAGTCATAAGAACAGAGCCATGACCTAGAAAAATGAACTAGCAGTGGCAACACTCGATATAACTAACAGTGGCAAACACTCAAAATTTCAAGCACTTGTACTTAGAAAGCTAACAGCACCTAGTAGCACTAGCAGTGGCAACCGACCAAGGTAGCCAAAACTTAGTACTAGCAGTGCCAAATATTTAGCTTTATAAGCAGAATACTAATTTATTTTTTTTTAACAAACAAAATAAAGTAAAATACACATTAGTTCCAGCAGTAACAATGTCTTCTGACAGTAGCTAAGAACCTGCACAGTGGTTAGCTAGAAAACAATAAACAGTAGCAGTAATATACATAGGTTTACAAGCAGTGGCAACTATATAAGAAACAGTGGCTAGAAAGTTCTAACAGTGGTAGATACTTGGACCAGACAGCACTTGTTCTTTATACAGTTCCACTGTTAGTATCTATTCTAATACCAAACATAAGTTAAGTTAGATTGATCATGCCAATACTGGTGACCAAAAATGTAAACCTTCCCACATCAAAAGCCTTTGTGAAAAGATCTGCATATTGATTATCAGTATGGATTTTAAAGATTTGAATCAATCTCTTTTCATTGCAGTCTCTTATGAAATGATAACGAATTTCAATATGTTTGGTCTTAGAATGCTTAACAGGATTGTTAATGATACTAATTGCAGAGTTATTATCAATATAAATAGGAGTATTTAGAAAAGTCAAACCATAATCCAGCATTTGATTTTGAATCCAAAGCACTTGTGCACAGCAACTGGATGCAGCAACATATTCTGCTTCTGTAGTTGAAGTGGATACAGTAGTTTGCTTCTTGCATTGCCATGACACCAATCTTTCTCCTAGAAATTGACAACCCCCAGATGTAGACTTCCTATCCATATTCTCACCACCATAATCACTATCTGTATATGCCATAAGCTCAAAGGAAGAACTCTTAGGATACCAAAGACCCAATTGTGGTTGACCCTTTAAATATCTAAAGATCCTCTTTACTGCATACAAATGTGATTGCTTGGGATTGGCTTGATATCTAGCACACACACACACACAGCAAACATGATGTCTGGTCTAGATGAGGTGAGATACATGAGGGAGCCAATCATAGATCTGTATAGATGCACATCTACATCCTCCCCCTCAAGATCTGCATGTAAGGCTTTGTGTGACTCCATTGGTGTGCTAGCTATTTTAGCTTCTGAGTAACCAAATCTGTCCAAAATATCTTTGACATATTTGCTTTGGTTAATGAAAATTCCATCTAAATTCTGCTTGACTTGAAGTCCCAAGAAGAAAGTGAGTTCCCCCATTGAACTCATCTGGAACTTTTGATGCATTAACTTCTCAAATTCTTTGCACAGACCATCATTTGTAGATCCAAAAATGATATCATCAACATAAATTTGCACCAACAAAATGTCATTGTTATCCCTTTTGGAGAATAGTGTCTTATCAATGGTGCCCCTCTTAAACCCATTCTCTAACAGATAAATTGATAGAGTCTCATACCAAGCTCTGGGTGCTTGATGCAGACCATACAATGCCTTATCCAATCTGCAAACTCTATCTGGATAGTTAGGATCTTCAAATCCAGGAGGTTGACACACATATACCTCATCATCAATTGTGTCATACAGAAAAGCACTCTTGACATCCATCTGATAGACTGTGAATCCTTTATATGAAGCAAATGTTAAGAACAGTCTGATGGCTTCTATCCTTGCAACAGGAGCAAATACATCATCATAATCAATACCTTCTTCCTGTGTATACCCCTGTGCCACCAGCCTTGCCTTGTTCTTGATTACAATGCCTCTTTCATCCTTCTTGTTCTTGAAGATCCATTTGGTGCCAATTGCCCTTTTTCCCTTTGGCAGATCAACTAGTGTCCACACATTCTGAATCTTGAACTGTAGCAACTCCTCTTGCATTGCCTCAATCCAACTAGGGTGTTTAAGAGCTTCTACTGCCTTTTTAGGTTCTACTTGAGACAGAAAACACACATATAGAGATGTATGTATTTCTTCTGCAGTGACATTAGTTTGCTGTCTAGTTTGTACACCAGAATCAACATTCCTAATCACCTGTTCCAGAGGATGATCTTTGTGAACATGAAAGTTAGATGTTGATGTCTCTGGAATGATTTCCTCCATGTTGGTAAAATTACCATCCTGCCCAGAACTTTCATTGGATGGTGTTTCAGTTGGTACTTCTGTCTCAATATTCTGAGAGACTGTGTTTGATCAGAAGAAAACACCTCTGGTGGATCAGGAGTCCAGATAGGAAATACAATGTATTCCATTGAATCTTTAATACTTTCTGTGGACATTCCTGATTCTTTCTCACTTGCTCCATCTGCTGTCCCTGTGTTGGTACCTGTACTAGAATTGACAGTTGCATATCTAAAAGAAGAATTAAGAGCATCAATATCAAATAATGACTTTGGACCTATCCCATCAGGATTAATGATATTCTCATTAAAAGTGATGTTCAAAGATTCTTCGATTACCCTGGTCCTTTGATTGAAAACCCTATATGCCTTACTTTGAATGGAATACCCTACAAATACACCCTCATCCACTTTGTTTTCAAACTTTCCTAGGTGGTCTTTAGTATTCAAAATAGTACATGGACATCCAAAGGATTTTAAGAAACTAACCAGTGGTTTGTTCTTAAACATGAGCTCATATGGGGTTTTGAAGTAAGGCTTAACAACTGTTACCCTATTCTGAACATAGCAAGCTGTGCTAACTGCTTCTGCCCAAAAAGACATAGGAAGTTTTGCATCAGCTAGCATAGTTCTAGCAGCCTCTATTAGTGTCCTATTCCTTCTTTCAGCTACTCCATTCTGTTGAGGAGTCCTAGGAGCACTAAATTCTCTCTTAATGCCTTTCTCATCACAGAATTTATCCATATCATGATTTTTAAACTCTGTCCCATTATCACTCCTGATGATTTTAACCTTTTTATCTAATTGATTTTCCATCTTAGTTATGAATGATCTAAGTATTTCACCTGTCTCATCTTTTGTTCTAAGAAAGAAAACCCATGTAAATCTAGTATAATCATCAATGACTACAAGGCAGTAAGATCTTTTTCCCATACTACTTATACTTGTTGGTCCAAATAAGTCCATATGCAATAAGTATAAAAGAGTACAGTTTGAATTCACTGTTTTGGACTTAAAAGAAGTTTTGTGTTGCTTCCCCTTTAGACAAGAAACACAATGATCATCACATGAATAGACCTTCTCAGGTAAACCCCTAACAAGCTTGTTTTTGACAAGTTTATTAATGGTTTTGTAATTCATGTGACACATCCTTCTATGCCACAAATTAGACTCATTTAAATTTGCTTTAGAAATCAGGCAGTTTAAATCAGATTGAGGTGCCATGTTTGCTAAGTCACACTTATAGACATTATCTTGCCTAGGAATTCTCATTAAAATCATATTTTCTAGAATTTTGAACTCCTTAGACAGAATAAGACATTCAGTGTCAGTAAAATGAACAGGGTTCTTTTTATCAGTGATTTGACTCACACTTAGCAAATTGTACCTCAACTGTTCCACATAGTAAATATTTTCAAAGCTTAACTTGGCACTTTGAACAGTTCCTTTGCCTGTGATCTTTCCTCCTTTGGGATTACTTCCAAATGCTACATATCCACCATCAAATGATTTAAAGTTCTGTAGCTTATCCTTATCTCCAGTCATGTGCCTTGAGCAACCACTATCAATATGCCATAAACTTCTTGGTTTGCCCTGCACACAAACAAACACAGAGAAACATTAATTTCTCTTGGGAACCCAAACCAATCTGGCTTTGGGTTTCCCATATGTATCAAAGTAATCAACTTTCTTGAAGATCATTGATTTTGATACATTGTTGGATTTTGAACCTCTGGATAAATTATTCTGAATAGGTGTCCAAATCCAACTAATTTTAGACCTAGCAGTGGGTTTTGGTCTAACAGTGTTAACTGAATAACCATAGTTATAATGCCTAACAGTGTTAATCCTGTTATAACTGTTATTATGTCTAGCAGTGGTACAATATTTAACACTGTTAGTATTCCTCACAGTGTTATTTACTCTACCAGTGGTAACAGTTGAATTAACTGTTCTAACAGTTTTAAAAGATTTACCACTGTTTACATTATACTCTTTTTCCACTGTTTTAGCCTTTTTACTGTTGGCTATTTCTGTAGCTTTTGTTCCTGCAGTGGAAACATTTGCAGCAACCTTAGCTTGATTTGCCTTATTGTTCATCTTTCTTGCAACAGTTTTATGATTAACTTTAGATTTAAAATTTTGTTTGTTAATCATATTATCTGCTGTTCATGGCTGTTTCACCTTCTGTTGAACAGATTTTGGATTATGAAAACAGTCATGTTGAAGATGATTATTTCTGCCACATATAAGACATAACTTTTCTCTTATCACAGTTACATTATTTCCCAGTTTTTGAGTTACCATTTGTTTCCAATTTCTTTGATTACCTCTGGGAATATGTTTTTGAAAATTTTGTAAAGTAGAAGAGTTATCCTTACATTTGCAATTATCACATTTATTCAATGCAGATATATGATTCACAGAAACAGATAATTTCACTGCATTTCTAACCTTCCTTTGAACATTCCTAGGAGTGTTAGGTGTGGCTCTCTCATGTTCTATCTTATGTTTATCCCTTTCAATGAACATTCGTTTACCCTCTTCTAGCTTTTTATCCTTAAGATCTGAAGCTAGACCAGTAACTTGATTGCTGCTCTCACTAGGTGTTGTAACAGATTTATTCATTACATTACCCTCACATTTAGATGTAATACACTCTTCATCATCTTCCTCACTCCACTCATGAATTTCAACTCCATCAAAGTTCACATCTTCTTTTAAACTTTTAACTGGGTCAACCTTTTTAACATCATCATTCAATCCTTCTTTAAGTAAATTTAAATCAATTTCAGTTTTTGAAGGAAAGTAGTTGTTGTTATAAGGAGGAGGTACATTACTGTATCCTAACCCAGTCTTAAGTTTATCATGAATCTGTGAATTGATAAGTTTATGGACACTCTTAGATGCATTTTCTAAATTACTTACATTAAGTCTTATGCTATCTCTTTCACATGTGACATCAGCAAGTTTCTTAGTTAATACTTCTACCTTATCTTTAAGAGTATCTCTCTCCCACCTAGCATACTCAATATCATACTTAAATTGTGTTGCATTTTCTTCAAACGCTTGAATCTGTTTTTCAAAATTTTCTATTACAGAGATTGTGTGTTTACTTTTAATTTCACATAGTTTTAACTCATCACACACTTTCTGGTTATGATCTCTATAATGTTTCACAGTTTGTTTACACACAGTTGAGCACAATTTTATTTGTACCTCATAAGGAACCTCAGATTGCTTATCTGATTCAGCTGTTGCCATGAAGCATTGATTCTTCACTTCATGCTCTTCCTCATCACTCCAATCCCATCCACATCCATCAACCGATACCAGTGCATTTGATGAAGTATCTTGGATTGGCACATTCTTAGTTTGGCCTACGTTTCCTCCACTTCTCTGGCCATTTCCTCTCTCATTCTGATCAACCTTTGGGCTTCTGCACTCCCTAGCAAAATGTCCCATCTTGTGACAGTTGAAACATTCAACTTTGCTCTTGTCAAACCAGCTACCATCACTCCTCTTCTGTGCAAAGTTATTCCTACCAGTTCTTTGCATAAACCTTTTTGCTCTCTGTGTGATCAAAGCAATCTGCAGTTTAATATCCATCTCTTCTAAATCATCTCCTCCAAGTTGATCTAAATCTTCATTAGTAAGTGATGAATTCACATTACTAGCAAAAAAAGATTCTAAAATTTGATCATTAGAATGATTAGAGAATGATCCACTTTCTCTAGATCCATATGATGACCCTTTCTGACTTGATTCAGCTTTTGATCCAGATCCTGCCATAGACATAAATGCTGAATTACTATTGTTGCTCCCTGATCTCACCTTCTTGTTCTCAACTTCAGACTCAAAGTTTCTCAGATCATTATATATATTTCTAGTTCCTTTGCTTCCAGATCTGCACTCTGTCTTAAACCAACAGTATACATAGTCCATTCATCACCCAAGGACCTCAGAAATTTCCTGTTCAAATCATCTCTGTCTTTTTCCACTTGATGATTTTCCAGATCTCCTACAAGCTTTGAAAACCTATCAAATGTTTGAGTCAAAGTTTCTGACTTTGCAGAATTAAAATTCTCATATTGTTGTTTCAACAGAGATCTTTTATTCTTTTTGGTGTTATCATTACCACCAAATCTCTTCTCTATTGCTTCCATGAGAACTTTAGCATCTTGACATGCTTCAAAACGCCTCTGATATTCATTTGGAATTGATAATAATAGAGTACTTAAAGCTTTGTACTCAATAGATCTGACCTTTCTTTCTGCCTCAGTGGATGGTGGTGATCTTGCTTGTGGAACACCATCACTATTAAGGGTCACTGGTGGACCATTAACAACCACTTCCCACATCTGGTAGTCTGTGAGAAGCATATATTGTCTGATTATGTTTTTCCACAGATCAAACTCATCAGGTCTAAGCATTGGAATCTTAGTGACCTGAATTCCTTCATTGCTTTCTGCCATTGAATTAATACAAAATATTGAAAATAATCAATCAAACAGTGATTCTAGATCTTCCTGTATTCAAAACTTAACCAACAGCTCTGATACCACTTGTGAAACCCATATCGATCTAATAAACTATTAGATAAACACAGTTTTGAATAATTACTAAGAAGTTTGCGGAATATCACTTAGTAACACAATGAAGATCAATACTAGAACCAATGAAAACAGAATTACTATCAAAAGCTTCAATCTTATTAATTTATAAGACGAATACACTGAATTGTATTAGGGTTACACAACCTTGAAGCGGCACACATAAACTCTTTTCCTAAACTAGGTTTTGGATCTCTATTTATATCACATAGAGTCCTGCTAAACAATCTCCTACATTTATGGAATTCAAATTTATTCCATAAATATCTCTGACTGACTTATATACACTAACAGTGGGAACAACTTACTTTATACTAACAGTGATAGTAAGTTTCCTTTACAGACACAAATATACTCAAACAAACAGTGGCACTGCTTAAATACACTAGCAGTGGCTAGGTTTTCAATTCTTCTAGCAGTGGCACTGCTTCTACACTAGCAGTGGCTAGGAGTAAAACAGACAGTGGTAGGACTTCAACACTTGTCAAATACATAGATCCCAACACATGTAAATAAATAAAATATAAGTGTTTCGAGAGTGTCGGAATCTTACAAATCGTCGCACGAAGAATCCGAAAAGATGGATGTGTTGCTTTCGTCGCGGTGATCACTTTTGCTTCAAGTCTTCTTGTGATTGGAGGTGTTTTTGGTGGTGATTTTTGTAGAGAGAGAGAGAGAGCCGAGAAGTAGAGAGAGGGAGAGAGAGATTTGAGAGAAAAGTGAGGTGGTGAAAATGATGGAATGGAGTTGGAGTGTGGATGGGGCAAAAGGGGTGAGGGCTTGACTCCCCCTCACCTTGGCCGGTTGGGTGGGGCCCACCCCAAGTGGGTGTGTCTCAAATTTTGTTCCCTACGTTCGCGTTCCGTGTGGTGTTCGTTTACCCGATCGTTTCGACGTTTATTTATCGTTATACGTTATTTAATCACGTTTTCATTTTCGCTTTAAATCACAATATTTTTTTAATTGAAGTATTTTATTAAAATGCTTTATTACTAGTTATAAAAATATAACTTGAGGTTATTTCATTTGTCGGACGCGTTTTGTGCGTTTCTGTCGCGTACGGTTACTTTTAGACGATACGAAATACGTTTGTATATATTATCCAAATAATATATATTAAAACTGAGTTAATTAATTGGTTTCACATATTTTAATAAATTGTTCACCAACGTCCGTTTTGTGATTGTGTCGGATTCCATCCTATAATGAAATGCATGATTTAAATAAATCGCGTACGCGTGTATATATAACAATATACAAAGTGATACCCATAATTAGCCATAAACACAACTAAATATATGTATTAATAAAATGATTAGGCACTAAGTACTAGCCCTAATTTGACGGGTGTCATAAAAAGTGAGGGAATTTTCCGTAACTAAACACACCCTTATAATTTGAGATCACCAGTTTACCTTCTTTGATTTTAATTTTGTACTAAGCATTTTATTGCTTGAAATATGAATCGTATTTTACTTACTTTTCTAATAAGCATTTTGTTTATGCAAAATCCAGTTATTGTTGAGAGTAAATTAGTAAATTTTAATATTAAAATTTTCACTTTTAAAGATACGAACACTTTTTTATACTAGTAGTTATCGATTATAGATTGTTAGATACTAGCTAGAGCATACATTCATCTACCGATCTAATGAAAAACTAGGTTGGATTATTATAGTACGAGTATTTAATACTTTTAATACTATAATAGGAAAACATATATGTTGTGAACAACACACTTAATACATGTACTCTTGATCAATTAATTTTTAAACACGTAGATGTACATGTGATCTATATTTTAAAGCTAACATCGCCTTAACTTTATATGTCATTTGTTACTATACACGGATAGTTTCTGCTGCTAGGATATAATTAAACTTCACTCTTATAAAAACATACAACTAATGACAAATCTCGACCCTTGAAGTTGGTCCCATGTCATATCATTTGTCAATCTTGTCACAATGTAAAAATTATCAACAACGTTGGTTTTTGGTTGGTATGAATTTCACAATATTATGAGGGTATTTGTTTATAACTTTCTTTCATTCTCATTCTTAGTAATGTTGTATACCTCAACTAAATAGACGTAAAAATAGACTTTTTTTTTTACATAGATTCAATTTTTTTTCGAATCTTATTAAATCAATTTTTCATATCTACCAATCATATTTTCAGGTCTACATTTAGACGTATAAATTTAGACTTATCAATTATTTTTCTTTCTTTTTATCAAGTATTTACTACAAAATGTTCATTAATGATTACATAATTAACAAAGGATTAATCAACTTAAACCCTTCTTCATACATCAAAACTAGTAGGGTAGCCGCGCAATATGGCGGTGCCGAGTTTATAAAATGATGTTAATTTATGACAAAGAAAATAGTAGCCAACATGTCAAACTAATAAGACATATAAACGATAAAGGTGAAATGATTTTTGTAAAAGTTGTGTTGATTGTGATTGGTTTTTTTTATCCTTGAAATTGTGATTAGAGTTATGATTTGTTTTATTTTTAGTATCTTGGAAAAATTGTGCTAGCTGTAGGAATTAAATGAATAGATAATTATTTTGCAAGATAGTTTTGGAACTTTGATTAATTTTAAGAATTGTAAGATTTTAATGACCAAGAAGACATATTAATGATAAAGGTGGAATGATTTTTGTAAAAGTTGTGTTGATTGTGATTGGTTTCTTTCTTCTCCTTGAAATTGTGATTAAAATCATGATTTGTTATATTTTTAGTATCTTGAGAAAATTGTGCTAGCTGTACCAAATAAATGAATAAATAATTATGTTGGTGGGTAGTTTTCAACTTTGATTAGTTTTAAGAATCGTAAGATTCAACAGTAGAAAAGAGATGTTTTATAAGTAGTTATATATTTATATATATATATATATATATATATATATATATATATATATATATATATATATTAATTTTCGTTGTAACTATACAATTGTTTTTTTTTTTATTTTCATGTAGCGAATATAATGATTGTTGTGCACAAAAAAGGGTGACGTTTGTGATGGAAATGTGTAATTGCGTGGCATATGTCGTGTGAAATTTCTAACGTAGTATCCTTTCGCTTCAATCAATACATATACTACCCTTGTGGAATGTGGCAATTCACATTATCAGGAAAGGATTAATTTTTATAAGGAATAATTTTTCTTCTTTGAGTAGATAGAAGATAATTTGCTTCCTACGAGTAAGATAAAAGGTTCTTAGTAGATTTTTTCCTTATAACAATTAAAAAACTAGTATAAATCACATCCCTATCATGAAGGGGGTTCCTACGTAGCTATAGCTGTTTTTCTTCTTCTTCTTCTTCTTCTTATTATTATTATTATTATTATTATTATTATTATTATTATTATCATTATTATTATCATTATTATTATATTATTATTATTATTATTATTATTATTATTATTATTATTATTATTATTATTATTATTATTATTATTATTATTATTATTATGTCGTTGATTATTGTATACATGCAACTTCAAATCCTTCTAATGTGTGTATAACAAGTTTTAAAATCGTCTATCCATGTTATGTTCAACACTCAATATCGCAATCTATTAGATTTGATATTTAAAATCATATAATGGTATTATTCATTACATCATCACATATACATAAAAATATACATATTTTTTGGTTTGTTTACAACAATGTATATCAGAAATAAAAAAGAAGGAGAAGAAGAAGAAGATAATTATAAAGTAATCACACATATTGAACCTAAATAATGGGGTAATTATGAATCTCTATCCCATGCTTTGCCCCCATAACATCCTTGATCTTTAAAGATAAGATGGTCAAAATTTATCTATATATATTTATTTAAAAAGTTATTATTATGATCTAATACGATCCTTCCTTCCTTAATCTTTATCATTAATGAATATATCTTATTTGATAAAAATGGGGGGCGCTATGATTAATAATCCCACCATGAAGGACAAAAGGGAGTTTTTGAAGTAGATTAGTTATGTCATTGGATTCTAAAAGTGACATTAACACATCATTTTTCCATCTTCTTCCCAAAGGGATATATGAATATGTCAAACACATTGGCCCTATCTTCTTCTATTTGCATTGCTTTTGTTTCCTTTATAGTTTATTTGTCTTCCATGCTCATATTTTGTGTTTTTCTATAAACAGAGATAAGATATAACACTGATAACAAAGTTGAAGAAAATGTGTTAAAATAAATAAATAAATAAAAACTCTCAAATGTGTATGTTGGACAAGCTTAATTAACACTGTAAGCTTATATTTTAGTTTTCCAACAAGCTTAAATTTTACTCCCTCCCACAAATAAATGTCCCCCAATATTTGTTGTTGGAAATAAGATAGGTTGAGTAAATGTCAGTTTTGTTTTTATAATTAGTGAAAATATTTTGTATTGTAAAAACGGTACAAACTTATGTGCTGTAACGTGAAATCTAAGGACCAATAATGTGTAATTTGAAAATTTAAAGGATGACATATGAAACTTGTATTTTAAGTTTACTCTTCATAGTATACAGCCTTATGAAATGTACACCGTACATACAGTTTCCCCAATTAAATAACCCAAGTTTGAATGAATTCATTTAATAAATAAATGATGCAGAGTAATAAATGTGGGTAATATAGAAACTTTATTGATATTTAGTAGCTATCTTTTATAACTAGACAATTATTTTGTGCTTCATACAAATAGTAATGTCAAATTTATATTGAGACGGGGAGGAGTGGATTTCATGAAAGCTTTGACTTTATTTATGTAATTGCATGTAATCCTTCCCTCTTTAGGGAAAGTGAAACTTTTGTTGTTTTAAAATAAAAATAATCATACAAATGCTTGGTATTTGACATTTGAGTTTTGTATTTTCCTAATCTAATCGCAGTCGTTGATAATGATTCAGTGAGATTAACTATTTAATTATCTTTAGTCTGTGTTCTAACAAAGTAATAATTGCTTGGTTAGGATGAAACTAAAAAGTTTCATGCTTCCAACTTCAAAACATGAAATGGTTATTATGAAAGTCCAAATTAAAGGATGTAAGAAGTGGTGGGTACCGATTAAACATCATTATGGTTTTCCATCTTCAAAATACAAGATGTTCAATACATTCTTAATGCTTGTTATTGGTGATCATTAGTTCTTGCAAAAGTGCTTTCATGTTTTTATTTGATTATTAAAAGGAAACCCTACCACTATAATTCCATTTATTTCAAAACTCCAACTTTTCTAATTATCAAAAAAGAAAAAAGAAAATATGAAAATAAAAGTAAAACGATATACTACTAATCGGTGGTTCTCTTTTAGTAAGAAAAACATTCACATGCTCATATCACGAATATATATATATATTATACACAAATATTTACAAATAATCCCAACCCAGGATATAAACTTACAACTTGAGAATTAAGAGGTTAACTCGATACCGATAGACCAATGACTTTTTGGTAATAATGGTTGGTTCTAATCTTGAAACGGTACATAGAACATAAGTAAACCAATGGATTGAAATTGTAGAGTTTTTAAATGATCTCATAAGTCTAATAAAAACGGTTGTGCATGTTATGTGGTTCAAATTAACAAAGCATATTGGAAAACTGAAATATTTGTAATATCGTACACATTTAGATAACTATGGTATATATTCTTAAATCGATCTCAAGTTAGTAACAAAATTCAAGCATATATGCACACGTCGTATCAATGCATAACTTTTGGAGTCAGATAAGAAATTGCAAGTACAATTTCATAAGTTAAGTTAAATTTAATGTTCGACTTTTTGAGTTACAAAATTTTGGTCGAATATAAGATGATCGGACGTGCACACTACATTCTCTAAAAAGCTAGAATAGATGCTAAGGACTTCTCAAATCCACTCATTTAGAATATGAGTAGTGGTGGTTTGGATAATCAAATAACCAAAAAGGAGCAACTAAATTTAACGTTTTAAATCTTATTAAAAAAATACGAATTTAGTTACGGAAAACTTTTTTAACTTTTTAATTTTTTTTATGAAAATTAAAAAAATAATAAAACGTGTTTAAGTTTGAGATTTTTTAGGAAAGTTTTTTATGATAAATGAGAGCGTTAAGTTACGGAAAACTACCTCACTTTTCCGGAAAACTTCTCCAAGATAACTAGAATTTTTTCCTACTTTTCCGTTATTCTAGGGATTGATAAGTGTATTACATCTATAGAAAAGCAATGAAAATTTAGCAAATACGGATAGAGACATAGAGTTTTCCTATTCTAATAAAGTGGAGATGGAAAACTTAGAATGCATTTAGTTACATAAAACTTATTCAATTTTCCAGAAAATTTCTTTCAGAAAACTTGATCATTAAAAAACGTGTTCAAATATAAGTTTTTTAAAATTAAATTCTGAAATTAAATTTCTAAAAGTTGAAAACATGCAACGAAATTATATGTAAATTTAGGAAGTAAAAACTTTAATTACATAAAAATACACATTTAAGGGTTATTAAAACTATAACCAGACGAACGAAGGCCAAGAAATATTGGACACAGAACTTGAACAACGTAGTCAGTTGCGAGATTGCAAACTCGATTACGTTGTCCAAAGAAACGGACCACGCAACTAGTCCCCCAATTCGCAACCTCTAGGTTGTTCACATCGGGCATTTTTTTATACTCGATTATGATTTTTAATACGATTTTTGTAATACTATACTTCATCATTTAATGTCATGGTAAGTAGGAATGGCAATGGGGCGGGTTCGATGCGGGGGTGTCAGCCCCAACCCCAACCCCATTATTCTAAGTAATCCTCAACCCCACCCCAAACTCCAGCGGGGTATTTTCGGGGCGGTCCATCCGGGGAATGGCTTACCCCAATACCTAACGGGGTTTTATCAGGGTAACTTGTTGAGAACGTAGGCTCTTAAAATCGTAACCCAACACTCGTTTTCTATTAATAATACCCAAAATTCTGACGACTTGTTGATTTTTCTAAAAGCATTACCTAAACATACTAATTGGGATCCTTGTTTCAAAAACAAATAGTTACATGATCAAGACAACATATAATAATTGACCTCATTGATGATACAAGTATACTAAAAAAACAAAAGGATTACACAAGTATATTACAAATAAATAATAACTAAGTCTTTGTTTTTAACGAGTCAAAATTGTAAATTTCAACACACAATAGTCGTATAGATAAACAATGTATTAAATATTATAAATATATATATTTATCGATGATATTAGTTACTCCGTATTAATAGATATAATTAATAATTATATATACATATATTGTAATCACACATGCATATATATATATATATATATATGCATGTGTGATTACAATATATGTATATATAATTATTAATTATATCTATATATATATATATATATATATATATATATATATATATATATATATATATCGGGGGTGTGTGGAGCGAAAATGATACTACCCAACCCCAACTCCAACCATCCCCAATCCGATTCAAAACTTGCGGGGTTCGGGAATCCCCATCGGATTCAGATCTTTTTGTCATCCCCAATGGTAACCCTCACTCATTAACTAGATTTAATCCAGTTAAAAGTTTCCCATAGCTTTAGCCGTAAAATGCTTTATCTTTTTATTTCTAATAGTACTAGAAAAATACCCGCGTTATACATGAAGATAACAAATTAGAATAAGGTAGTGTTAGTCGACAGTCACACTGGGTTGAAATATGTAAATGTTATTATGTTAAAATAATGATAGATATGATATCTATACATCAATCACAATTTAGTGGAAAATTGTGTGCTTATCTATTAATGGAGTAAAACATTGCAATATACGATATCAAGCACCGTCATATGTTTCTTTTCCAACCCCCACTTATAAATTTCCTCAGCCCTCACAATATTTAGTTTTGCCATATGGTACGCTGAATAATACTAGGTACTTTCTTTTTTTATACTAAATATTTTAAAATATATGTGAAGTTTTTGCTCCAGTACACATACCAATTATGTAGACATTATTGGTTTATATCAATCTTGATTTCATTCAATGTATCCATGCCCCCCTTTATAACTGAATAAGACATTCTATAATGGATCTCGTATGTTCAATTATCGTATCCATCCATCGTTATCACAATTTCAAAAGCTTTGACCCTTTATATGTTTTGACGACTTAAATGCACGGAAATTGATTTATATATAGTATGAAATAAAGTACTCATAGTTACATGAACTTTCAACTTTTTGCTATGAGTTTGTAACGATGGCACGTGCCATGTATCACCTCATATACACATCAAAGTAACAATTATTACATATAATAGCAATTTATAAGAAGTTCATTGCAAACAAGTGAAATCCGAATAGTTTGATATACATTATAAATATTTGAGAATAAGATGAAAGTTCAAAAAACAACGGTAAAAAAAAGAGAATGAAGTAACCAATAGGATTTCTTCATTTTAAATACTCATTTTCACTTTTTTTTTTCAAAGTTACATATCTCACAAACCGTATGTCTAGAAATTATAAAAATTACATATTCAGAATCAACGTCTTTTTCTCTTCGATTCTAGATCGAACAAGATATACTTTCGACGAAAAAATTTTTTCATTTTTTTTTTTGTTTTATAAACTTTTGATGTGAAAATCACATGTGATTTAACACTAAAAAATAATCATATTTTCAATTAAACTTTAAATTCAAATAATTGATGATGTAAAGAGATTAAGACATGAAAAACTAAGGTGTAATCATATGCGATTGAATATCAAACTATCAATCACATGTGTTTAAAGAGTAATAAAATACGAATTTTCAAATCATTGACTAAGAAATATGCAATCAAGAAAAAATCAAGTTGAAATCATACATGAATTATCATATATCGGTAAATTTCTCATCAAATATTAATTTTTAAATGAAAATCATATGTGATTATATAACAAATCACTTGTGATTAGGTGTATAAATAACAATCACATGTGATTTTTAGTGAAAAATATTATAATTTTTATAATCACATGTTAAGTAGCAAATACCATGAATAAATAATCGTGAACAAATTTTAATTTTTTGTCATAAATCACATGTGATTATATTGTGAAATCCGGTAAAAAAAAGCGAAGAAATTTTTTTTGTCGAAAATATATCTTATGACATCTTTAATCGAAGAGAAAAACGCGCTGGTTCTGAATATGTAATTTTTATAATTTATGGATTTACGGTTTGTAAGATAATTAATCAAGGGGGTAAAAAAATAGAAGTGAGTTTTATTGAGAAATGGAAGAATCCTATTAGTACTCCTATTCTCTATTTTTTTAGCATTTTTAAAAAAACTTACCTCTTGAAAATAAATGTTAATGTACTTGAACCTTATTTACTTTAAGAATAGGGATGGCAAAAAATCCGAACCTGTCACACCCTCAAAATCGGTAGTCGCGTTTATTTAGTGATTAGAGGAAGCTTTAGTTAATTAGCCGAAGCATTTTAATAATCGTTTTAACAGTGGGGGTGCTGACGTTACAATAGTGCATTCATTGTATCAGAGCATATGACCATACAAAACATATTAATTTAAGATGCCATAAGTTTAAAAGTTATTACAAAAGAGTACGACTTATAAAGTCGTACAAGTAGTGGTGTTGTAGAACAACATAAGTTTGCAAAACACGAGTTTATAAAAGAGGGATTTCGTAAGTATAACCAATGGAATTGGTAATACAAAGGAAATCCAAGTGTCCCAAAAGTGGCATCATAAATACTCTGGGTTGCCTACGTCCTTTATGCATGCAAAAGTACCTGAGTCCTAATTCCCTGAAAAACATAGTAAACCGTCAACATTGAATGTTGAGTGAATTCACAGGTTTAGTATAAGCGTAGTTTAACCAAGTTTTGTATAAATCATTCATGTACACAAATATAATTTTTATATGTATAGCTAGGAAACACAAGTATTCTTATTAAAGAAAACATTTCCTATTTTACTGTAAGAATGTCATTCTTACTACAATTCAGTCAATGTGTTAGGAAACACAAGTTTAATCGAAAACATCTCCTAATAAATAGTTGCAGGAAACACAGGTTTAACAATCAAGTAAACATTTCCCATAAAAGTTGTTTTGTAGGAAAACCAAGTTTAGCCAATCAAGGTAAACGTTTCCTAAAAGTAATCGTGTGTAGGAATACCAATCCTATTAGTTGTCACAAGGAATACCCTTCCCAAATCAAGTTGTAGTTTAGTTGTTTAGTTTATGTGAAAAATATAGATAATGATCCCTCTAAGGTGAGCTAAACCTTTAGAGTTAAAGTAACGATACCTAGTGCTATAACCAATCCACGACTGGTTGATGTTGTTGCCTCAGTAACACAGTAAGTATACACTCCTCGTTACGACTTCCATCATGTGGTTGGAATGAACAACGAGTTATATTCTGGGAGGGTTGTCAAATCGATAGTACTATCTGTATACTCAGTGGATAGAGTCACCTAGCTAATGGTTATAGGTTGCAAGCATTGGGACTTATGTGCACTACAACTACCTCACATAAACTTAGGATCGTACCAAGATTCGTTGTCTTATTCCCTAAAAGTTGTGAAAATGTTTCAAATAGTTAACATTTGAATATAAAGCATATAACATTTATATAAATCAGTTTGATATAAAATCATGTCAAGCAATTATATAAAACAAGTAACATGTAATAACACATAGTTCTATGTTTTCCACCCCTGATTTTAAAAGCATTTAAAACAAGTAAAAGGTAGGGGCTGTGAACTCACTGGTAGCAAGTCTTCAGCTAGTAACACACAGTAGTCCGAATGCGTCCCTCAAATACCTAGACGCCAATAAATATACTTTATATAAGTACACGGACTATTTGTTACATTTAAGTATTCGTACAATTTTAGTTGATTGGTGATACTTGTGTTAAACAATGTATGCGTGTGTAAGTATATACCTATATATACTTATAAGTTGATTAAATATATATATTCGTATATTTATCAATTGTCGTTGTCGTATATATATATACACACACATTATTTGTTTATTAATGTCACGTATATATGTATATATATAATCTACCATTGTCGTTTATCATTTATGTTTTAACAACAATCTCGTTCAATCGTGTATATATATATATATATATATATATATATATATAATACACACTTGTACTTTTCGTATCTATATATAGATAAAATGGTAAGTTGTCGTTTGCCAATATATATTTCAAATGATCGTCGTTTCATTTAACTCGTCCTATATATATATATATATATATATCGATTTAAGTTTGCGTTTTGAAACTACGCGGCCCGTTGGGCTTGGCCCAATTAGTTTGGCCCAAAAATGAGGCCCAATAGAGGTGGTCCAATTGTTGTGGCCCAATTACATTAACTAAGTTATTTTGGCCCGTTTACAAAATACTAATTTTTGGTCCATTATATAATTGACTCGCTTGGCCCAAAAAGTTATATCGTTAATTATTCGTGTCAAAATAATGTCCCGCGATCGTGTACAATTTTATACCAAACTTTATATCATTAAGTTTCATAACTTTTATCACTTTTTAATATTTGTATTTCGTACTCGTTAATATGTTTGTACTACGAAATGTATATCGACAGTGTATTAATTAATCGCATCGAATTAAGTCAGTACACAGACAGTCTAGCCGATCGGGTGTCAGCTTAGCAAACCGTTCGGCTCAACCAACACATAGCCGATCGGCTAAGGTTGATGAGCCGATCGGCTCACTAAAACCAGCCGATCGGCTGGTTAAAACCAACCGATCGGTTTGGTTCCCTTGCCCGGTTCAGCCTCTGTTTGTCCCTGTTTGTGACCCGTGATGTATATATATATACTTTTCGGTGTTTGATTTCTAAACCTTCATTTCAAGAGTTTACACCACTAAATCATCACATTAATCTTGTTTTCAACCTATTATAACTAAGTTCTACATATGATATACTAGTTTATATACAAAATCTCATTATATACAAGTATAACAAACCATAATAATAATAGATATGAAGATATAAGTATGAGTTTTTGAGTTTTTAAATCCTTACAAAGATTGTGATATAGATGATTATGATGACAGTTGATGATGATCGATGATGACGAGATGATCAAGACACCATTTTTGGTCTGTGATATAAGTATTTGAATGTTTATGGTTTGAATGGTTGATGATTTAAGATGGTAAAATGGTTCCTGCTTCAATTCCCTCTTTGCTTCTGTTGCTAGTCGCCCAAACCAGAGGAAGAAGAAAGATAGGTGATCTCAATTATTTGTGGTTAATGTGTGTGTGTGATCAAATGAGTTGTGAAACATGTACCTGGTCAAATTTTTCAAAAGGGAGGGATGACTTCAAACAGAACATGTCGACAGATATTTAATTGGTTTGATTGTTTGGGTTTTTAACCCGTTAATTCCGTGTACGGGTCCAATTATT
This sequence comes from Pseudognaphalium luteoalbum, assembly GCA_963422505.1. Taxonomy (NCBI): domain Eukaryota; kingdom Viridiplantae; phylum Streptophyta; class Magnoliopsida; order Asterales; family Asteraceae; genus Pseudognaphalium; species Pseudognaphalium luteoalbum. Next base: position 88,426,780 of record OY730197.1, read on the forward strand.
TGTACCCCGTGTCCCACTCAATTATTCGTTTGTTTAAATTTTATATTACACATTATAATTGATAACTACAAAAAATGAAATAATTTTATTTAAAATGATTAATAAAATTATTCACATTAGTGGTACTGTACAGTTAAATTGCGTGCCAGATTTCAGTTGAATTTGGAAATTATATTTTAAGGTAATGTTCCAAATACTAAAACAGGATTGGACAAAATATTATTTTTAGCATTTTTTACCTTTAGGCACGTTTTATAATTGTTTTTGTTCGTGTATGACGCGCTCGGTACGTTTAATATAAAACGTATAATATAGTATATTATTTCCATAATATAAGTTAATAATATTTGCAATTAATAATTTTCGAATTATTAATTATTTTGTATCATCAACTTTGTTGTATTTAGTTTGTCAAATTTGATACGTTCATTTAGTACAGTAATTATATAATAATAACTACTACTTTACTACTATGACACGTATCACATAATAAGTTTTGTTAACTTATTACACAAAGATAGTTTTGAATTCACTAATCAGGTAATTACTCTAGGTAATGCATGAAATTAGGTAAAGATTAATACCCTAAATGGAGGATTGTCACATTCTCCCCCAGTTAGCGAAATCTCGTCCCGAGATTTAAGTTGAGTTTTTCGTGACTGGCATTTGTTCAAACAGGTGAGGGTATTTCTTTCGTATCTCATCCTCGCATTCCCAAGTAAACTCCGGGCCATGTTTCGAGTTCCAACGAATCTTGACAAGTTTGATTCATTTGTGTCGGAGTTTTTGTGTTTTTGTATCGGTTACTTCGATAGGTTCCTCCACAAAGTTAAGTTTTGAGTTAATAAAGACTTCGTCAGGAGGGATGATAAGTGTTTCATCGGAAAGACACTTCTTCAAGTTACACACATGAAAAGTGTCGTGAATGCTACTATGCTCTTGTGGCAACTTTAGTTTATAAGCGACGGGACCAATCCTCGCAAGGATTTCAAAAGGTCCAACATATCGCGGTTTAAGTTTTCCCCGTTTACCAAATTATGCTACCCCTTTCCAGGACGATACTTTGAGTAGGACCTTGTCTCCTACTTGAAACTCAAGAGGTTTACGACGGTTATCGGCGTAACTCTTTTGTCTGTCTCTCGCCGCTTTCAATCGGTTGAGTACTTGAGATATCTTGTCCGTGGTTTCCTGGACAAGCTCTGGTCCGGATAGTTGTCTGTCACCTAACTCTGCCCAATAGAGTGGTGATCGGCAGTTGCGTCCATACAGTGCTTCGAATGGCGCCACTTGTATGCTGGTGTGATAACTGTTGTTATAGGAGAATTCGGCTAATGGGAAGTGAGTATCCCAGTTTCCTCCAAAGTCAATCACACACACTCTCAATAAGTCTTCGAGCGTTTGAATCGTTCGTTCGCTCTGGCCATCGGTTTGTGGATGATAGGTTGTACTCATGTCGAGTCGAGTACCTGAAGCCTGTTGTAGCGATTGCCAGAAACGAGATGTGAATCTGCTATCTCTATCAGATATAATGGACAATGGTACACCGTGTCGAGAAACAATCTCTTTGATATAGATCTTCGCCAGTTTCTCTAGTTTGTCAGTCTCTTTGATAGCAATGAAGTGAGCTGATTTCGTCAAACGATCGACAATCACCCATATAGAATCAACTCTAGTTGATGTCTTTGGTATTTTTGTGATGAAATCCATCGTTATGTGCTCCCATTTCCATTTTGACATCTCTGGTTGTTGCAAAAGTCCTGAAGGTTTTTGATATTCAACCTTGACCTTTGAACAAGTTAGACACTTTCTGACATAAGTAGCGATGTCTCTTTTCATGTTTGGCCACCAATAGAAACCTTTCATGTCTTGGTACATCTTATCTGCACCAGGATGAATCGAGTAATTGGACTTGTGAGCTTCGTCCAAAATCAGTTTGCGTAGTTCATCATCGCACGGTACCCAAATTCGATTCATGAAGTATAAAACTCCATTTTCTTTGGTTTCGAGTTGTTTCTCCATTCCCTTAAGGGATTCGCCTTTCAAGCGCTCGGTTGTGAAGGCTATTCGTTGCGCGTCATGAATTTAAGTAATAAGATTCGAGTGGATTGTTAATACTAAAGCTCGAACTCTGTGAGGTTTAATGTTCTCTTTACGACTCAGGGCATCCGCTACTACATTAGCCTTGCCCGGATGGTACTTAATCTCACAGTCGTAATCGTTCAGCAATTCGACCCAACGTCTTTGTCTCATGTTGAGCTCTTTCTGGTCGAATATGTGTTGTAGACTCTTGTGGTCAGTGAAAATTGTACACTTTGTACCATATAGGTAGTGTCTCCAGATGTTGAGTGCAAAAACGACTGCTCCCAACTCTAAGTCATGAGTTGTATAATTCTTCTCGTGAATCTTCAATTGACGAGATGCGTAAGCGATAACTTTGTCATTTTGCATGAGGACACAACCTAATACTTGATGTGAGGCATCACAGTAAACGATGAAGTTCCCTGTTCCCTCAGGTAAAGATAAGATTGGTGCGGTGCTCAACTTTTGTTTCAACAGTTGGAAGGCGTTTTCTTGTTTTTCGCCCCATTTGAATCTCTTATCCTTTTGGGTTAAGGTGGTGAGTGACTGGGCTATTTTGGAAAAGTTTTCGATAAATCGCCGATAATAGCCAGCCAAACCAAGAAATTGTCGAATCTCGGTTGGGGTCCTTGGAGCTTCCCAGTTTTTGATCGCCTCTATTTTGGACGGGTCCACATGAATTCCTTTATCATTTATCATGTGACAAAGGAAATGAATCTCTCTAATCCAAAATTCACTTTTGGAGAACTTAGCATACAGCTTCTCGTTCTCGAGTAGTTGGAGGATAAGTTTCAAGTGTTGTTCGTGATCCTCTTTCGTTTTCGAGTAAATCAGGATGTCATCAATGAACACAATGACAAACTTATCAAGATAAGGTTTGCACACTCGGTTCATGAGATCCATGAATACTGCAGGCGCATTAGTCAATCCAAACGGCATGACTAGGAACTCATAATGACCATAACGAGTCCTGAACGCGGTCTTTGGTACGTCCTCTTCTCGAACCTTCAATTGATGATAACCAGAACGCAGATCGATCTTCGAGTAGTAACTCGATCCTTGTAACTGATCAAACAGATCGTCTATGCGAGGTAACGGATATCGGTTCTTAATAGTTACCTTATTCAGCTCTCGGTAGTCAATACACATCCGCATAGATCCATCCTTCTTCTTAACAAACAAAACCGGAGCTCCCCAAGGTGAAAAGCTCAGTCGGATGAATCCTAAATCTAAGAGCTCCTGCAACTGTGTTAACAGTTCTTGCATTTCTGATGGAGCTAGATGTCGCACCCCCAAATTCGGGTTGCGGAAGCGAATCGGGTCGGAGCGCGACTAATCAATAAACAAAAGCACATAAGATAAAGTGAACGACTCTATATGCGTCGTTTAAACCATTACATTAGTAATATAAGAGTTTTACAATGTTACACAGTTTACAAAAGCTCGCAAGCTAAATGTAAGAGATTCTAAGTCATATCTATTGTACAAAATGTAGAAATGCATGTGAATCTCTTGATATCTGAATGCGACTCGAGCTAGCTAATCCTGAGCAGTCCTACTACTGCTGTGTACCTGAGAATACATGCTAAAGGGTCAGCTAAAAAAAACTGGTGAGCTCACAGGTTTGTATACTGATGAAATATGAGTTATGAACCACAAGATTCAAGTATGATGATTTGAAATTAAGCAAATAAAATAATGATTGTATATTACTGCCATGAGGCCATAGTTTGAGCTTAACTGAGGGTGTCAGGATCCACCTTTAAGGACCTGAGCGATGTTGCCTCCTGCATGTGCCTAATCTACACACGTATGAACAAATGATAATAGGTCCGTTCGACCGCAGTCGTGGTAGCGCGACTACCCCGGACGGAGATTGTCAATCCCATATGGTACTACACACTAACATTCACGCTATAGCAATACTAACAAACTATGTAGTGGAGGGCTTCATGATTAGGTAAAACAAACTCCTGCAGTCAATATATCGATGTTTTGTACTTGTGTTCACATGTAAAAGTTAAACGGAGCATGTATTCCCACCCCTGGGTTGAAAATAGTAAAATGAGGGGCTATGAGACTCACTTGAGTCTAATGTATTGCAATGAAGCAAGTATGATGTAGTACAATGAGATGTCCAAAGACTGTAACCTGTCGGGCGTTTACAACGCGCAAGGTTAGTATAATGTGTAGGTGTCTCTAGAAACCACCTATGCTAGTTATTCATCCAACTAGTTATGTCCAAATACATTGGTTTATTTGATTAGTTTGAGTTTTGAAAATATGTACGGCCCGTTGGTGACGGTTTGTAATAATAATCCAAAAGTGTTATTATTATATGTTTTGCTGTGATGTATACTTATCAATATATTTGTTGTTGATTGTCCAAATATTGTATCCATGTATAAGGATTTTTGGAATTATCACTCATGCGACAATAAGGATTTGTCGGAACTATGATTTATGCGACAATAGGATTTTGTCGGAACTACGATTTATGCGACAATAGGGATATGTCGGAACTAAGATTTATGCGGCAATAGGGATTGTCAGAATTAAGATTCATGTGACAATAAGAATTGACGGAATTATCACTCATGCGACAATACAGATTGGCGGACTAATTTTTGTGACAATAAGGATTGTCGGATCTGTGAAATGACAAAAATAGTCCCTAGACTTTGGTTTTCTAGATCTTAACTCGACAAGTCTCTCGATTTAACTCATTCTAAACCGAATCAAGTCTAACTAAAAATCATACATGTTCTTCTGTATGTCTAGTATAAATTTGCACTTTATGGTAGTTTTATAAATTCATTTACTATTTTTAACAAAAATAATCATGAAGAGTGGTCGGATCGGTCCAAAATGGACATCTGTTCAGAGATCGAGTTATACACAAAAATACGTGTATTTATGGAAATGGCCAAAAAGGAAATTTTGAAAGTTAACAAAATATGTGAGGTTTTGGCACTGGTCTTATACATTTTAGTGGTCTAGAATTCGAGATATGGTCTCGAGAAGGAGGTGGATGTTTCTGTCCACCGGAATAGTAATGCGCACCTTAACGGAAATATCATTTTGAAATAGCAAACGAAGTTGATATGTTCCGAAATTGGTGTCGTTGGAAAGCTAACATCACGAATACATTTTAGGCTTAAGAAATGTCCATTTTAGTCAAGAGATGAATTTTATAAAAATCGTGGAAGTTGACCATTTTTCTGGACAGAAAGCAGTGTGAATATAAGTTCATGAAAAACGAGTTTTAGCTTATATTTTGGACATAATCTTGTTAAATGAGCAACTAGACATGTTAATAAGTAGTAAACAAGTAAATCTAAGAAAAGTTCAAGAGTTCTTACAAAGAAATGGTGAGGAGAAGGAGAAAAGAGGTCGAAAACTCGTTTTCTTAAATTTTCCGATGTAGCGGACGACGGTGGTTGTATGGCGGACTTATGGCGGCTCAAGGGAGGTGTTAGGGTGGCTGTGGGTGGTCTTGTGGCTGATCCCCACGTTTTTAGAGAGAGAGAAGAGAGAGGCTTGAGAGAATGGTTACTTGTGTGTGTGAAAAATGAAGTGGGAATGGTTGATATTTTTGGTGTGTCAAACAAGAAAAGGAAATGGCATGGGGGTTGATTTGCTGCAGATTTTCGTGGGCCCCCACCCTATGTGGGTGCCTAAATTGTTTTCCCAAAGTTGCACTCCGTGCAGTGCTCGTTTACCCGGTCGTGTGAACGTATAATTAGACGTTTAACGTTATACGTACGTATTTTAAATGACGATTAAAATTTCGATATTTTTAACTTGAAGTAATCCGGTATTTCGACCGGAAAATCTAACAGAGACATTACTGCGGAGATTCTTTTTTAGGCCCAATTCCATCTATTTTTTATTATTACTTAGAAACATTTATAAAAATGTTATTGTGATGTGTCGGTAGTGGTTTGCGGAGTCGTGTTACGATTAATAAATCGTGTGACGTTTAAATTAAACGTTTTTGTTATCGGTTTGAGATACGATACTTCAAGTAAATACTTACCATCCAAAATGATATATTTTAATTTATAAAATATATTTTGACGTTTATTTGATTATCGGGCGCGTTTTGCACGTTTTTTGTCATTTCTGAACATTATATACGATACGAAATGCTTATGAAATATTATCGCAATAATATTTGGAAATAAGTATGTTTATCAAATAATTTCATATTATTTAATAAATTGAGTTCATCAACATCCGTATTAATGTATCGGGATCCGCCCGATATGAAAATGCACGATTGAACATAATCGCGTACGTGTATATATATTCCAATATATATATATATATATATATATATATATACTGATACATACAATTAGCCTAATCTAGCACTAATTACATGTATTAGCAGATGATTAGGAACCAATAACTAGCCCTAATTTGTCAGGTGTCACACTAGACGATAAGGTAAGCGAGCGATTGGTGCGGCTCCGGGCACCAGATCGATGCGAAACTCGAATTGTCACGGAGGTGGTAATCCTAGAAGATCATCAGGAAACACTCCCAGATAGTCTCGCACTACAGGTATATTACTTAGACTTTGTTCCTCGGGTATCTTTTCTACAACATGTGCCAAAAATGCTGGATATCCCTTTCGGAGATATTTATAGGCTTCAAAGCAATTAATCGTTTTGACGGCACTCGTCCTCTTATCTCCTTGTATCACCAAGGTTTCTCCAGTCAGCAATGGTACACGTACCATTTTATCAAAACAAACAATCTCTGCACGATTCTTCGACAACCAGTCCATACCGACTACAATGTCAAAGCTTCCCAACTCAACCGGTAGTAAGTCTATTTTGAAAGGATGACCCTCCAATGTTAGAGTACATCCTGGTACTATTTATCCTGATTCAATCAACCTACCATCGGCTAGTTCTAAAGTGTACTTGTTGTCTAGTTTACGGGATTTAATGTCTAATAGTGGTCTAAATTCCGTAGACACAAAACTCAAATCGGCGCCTGAATCAAATAACACAGAGGCATAATGGTTGTTAACTGGAAACGTAACAGTGACAGTGTTAGGGTCCTGGCGTGCCTCCTGTGCTCCAATGACAAACGCACGACCTCGAGCTGGTTGGTTGTTGGTGTTACCACGGTTGTTGTTGTCGTTGTGGTTGTTGTTGTTTGGGTTTGCATTGCGGTTCTGATTGTTTTGGTTGTCGCGATTAAGTTTAGGGCACTTGTTTCGGAAATGACCTTGCTCGCCACATTCGAAACATCCATTAGCTGGTCGATCCCTATTTGTTTGAGTAGTGGGGTTCGATCTACAGTATTGGGCCAGATGCCCCCAGCGTTTGCAATTCCTACAGAAAGTACAATCACCATCATGGTGACGTTCACACTTTCCACACTTGGGCTTGTTTCCCAAGTAGGTCTTTTGTTCAGCAGTAGTGGTAAGGTAAGCTTTCGTGGTTCCAGTCTGCTTCTTATTCTATTGACCCTGACGGTCATTCCACTTATGTTTTCCCTTTCCAGCATCGGCACTGATGGATTCAACCTTTCCCGAAGCAGCTTTCTTAGTGAGGGTTCCCATTCTGACTGCTTCATTTGTCAACCGTTGTGCTAGTGCTACAGCACACTTAAAGGTGGCAGGATTAGACGAAGTCACCAAGCTTCGAATCTGCGGTACCAAACCCCAGATATACCTTTTAGTGCGCTTGTACTCCGGTATGACCATGTGTGGTACAAGGCGTGCCAGTTCTTGGAATCTGGTGGTATATCCTGTGATATCAGTACCAATCATAGCAATGTCCCAGAGCTCAGTCTCTATCTTCTGCAGCTCACTGCGGGGACAAAATTCTTCCATGACCATAGCTTTCAAAGTTTCCCAGGTCATTGAGTGGCCGGTTATGCGTCCAAGTGCTTGAACTTGGCCATTCCACCATGTCAATGCCTTATCAAAAAATGTGCATGTAGCATACTTTACCATGCACTCACGAGCACGGTTGCTAATATCTAGCACAGACTCCATTTTCTCTATCCAATGAATGATTCCAATGGCACCCTCAGTACCACGAAAGTGGCTCGGTTTGCAAGCTAGGAATGTTTTGTACGAACATACTTTTTGGGTACTCTCAGGGTTACCGTCAGATACAACAGGTTCGGTATTTTTGCTACCGCTAACCCTGTTGCTATGGTTTCGATCAGTATCATACTGAGCAAGTGCTTCTGCAATCCTTCGGTTGACCATTTGTTCAGTCGTCTCCTCAACAGCAGGAGGTGGTGAAGGGTTTCTTCGGACGTTCCGGGTATTCCTAAGCTTAGGCGGCATGATTCAGTCCTAATCACACACAAGAAACACTCGTAAGATACCCTAATCAAATCATCACTCATAAAGTATGTGATAAATATAGATATAGTATGATAATCAATCACCCATTGATATCACTCATAGTGTACACAGTGACGTAAACTAAACATAAGTTATATATCATATATAAGTCAAAAGGTTTTACATAAGTTTAGTACAAGGATGGGATTTACAATACTGAGAAAATACACCCATCTGATCAAACATGATCTACAAAATGTGATGGATTCAACCTATACATCCATCTAGTCAAAAGTTTTGCCCTACTACATCATAGCTACAATTCTAATACATCATAGATACAGTCCTGACATGGCGAGTCTAATGGAAATATGCTAAGAACATCCCTACAACCATCCTAACAACTGCCATCAACATACAAACTCCAACTGCATAACCTACTATCCCCAGACGTCTCTCTAGCCTAATCAGATGTGCCCTAGTCGCATCGGCGGACTCTCGATCCACCTCAATGTGTATCTCAGAAGTGGCAAGATGTCCATAGATAGTAAGCACATCACCGTCCAGTCGAGAGGCATCATTGTGCAACTCTCTGATAGTATCCTGTGTACCAGAATGAAATCCAAGAAGGGTACGGATAACCGCAACTACAGTGGGAACAGTGAGCTCCAGAGGCTCCTCAGTAAGATGTAAAGGTGTCGATGAGTGAGATGACTCCCCAGTCTCATAAGTGGAAGGAATCCTCTCCAGTGTCCTCTAGTGGCGTGGTATACGCGGCATCCAGTCGAGATGCAGAACTCTAGCCCTCTGCAATGACTGTTGATCACAAGGTATCTCTCTCTCCTCAGTCATCGGCTCCTTGTCACGAGGTGCCAAGGGTCTTACAGGTGGGGGTCTAACGCTCATCCTAGCAGTCCTACACAATCCAGGCCCACGTGAAAACTCTCTAAGATGACAAGTCGCCATGAAAGTAGATCCTAGCATACGAGTAGTGGGATCAGTGGGTGGTGATGGTGGAGTGCCTATAGTGCCATCTGAAGTAGCTCTAGGAAATGTGGGTGGGTACACCTCCTCAGAAATGTCATCACTAGCATAGTCAGGCTCCTCCTCTGACTCCGAGATGTAGATCGGAAACTTCCTAGACATAACTGTGACAAAAGAAATTGTGTGTGTCATGTTAGACATATGCAAAGATATGAATGCATGAGTGTGTTAGCCAAGGCTATAGTCTAGGTCTCTAAGGTTTTCAGTCACTTAAAGACTTCTAGTTCGTTATAACCAATGACTCTGATACCAAGTCTGTCACACCCCCAAAATTGGTAATCGCGTTTATTTAGTGATTAGCAGAAGCTTTAGTTAATTAGCCGAAGCATTTTAATAATCGTTTTAACAGCGGGGGTGCTGACGTTACAATAGTGCATTCATTGTATCAGAGCATATGATCTTACAGAACATATTATTTTAAGATGCCATAAGTTTAAAAGTTATTAGAAAAGAGTACGACTTATAAAGTCGTACAAGTAGTGGTGTTGTAGAACAACATAAGTTTACAAAACACGAGTTTATAAAAGAGGGATTTCGTAAGTATAACCAATGGAATTGGTAATACAAAGGAAATCCAAGTGTCCCAAAAGTGACATCATAAATAGTCTGGTTGCCTACGTCCTTTATGCATGCAGAAGTACCTGAGTCCTAATTCCCTGAAAAACATAGTAAACCGTCAACATTGAATGTTGAGTGAATTCACAGGTTTAGTATAAGCGTAGTTTAACCAAGTTTTGTATAAATCATTCATGTACACAAACATAATGTTTATATGTATAGCAGGAAACACACGTATTCTTATTAAAGAAAACATTTCCTATTTTACTGTAAGAATGTCATTCTTACTACAATTCAGTCGATGTGTTAGGAAACACAAGTTTATACGAAAACATCTCCTAATAAATAGTTGCAGGAAACACCGGTTTAACAATCAAGTAAACATTTCCCATAAAAGTTGTTTTGTAGGAAAACCAAGTTTAGCCAATCAAGGTAAACATTTCCTAAAAGTAATCGTGTGTAGGAATACCAATCCTATTAGTTGTCACAAGGAATACCCTTCCCAAATCAAGTTGTAGTTTAGTTGTTTAGTTTATGTGGGAAATATAGATAATGATCCTTCTAAGGTGAGCTAAACCTTTAGAGTTAAAGTAACGATACCTAGTGCTATAACCAATCCACGACTGGTTGATGTTGTTGCCTCAGTAACACGGTAAGTATACACTCCTCGTTACGACTGCCGTCGTGTGGTTGGAATGACCAACGAGTTATATTCTGGGAGGGTTGTCAAATCGATAGTATTATCTGTATACTCAGTGGGTAGAGTCACCTAGCTAATGGTTATAGGTTGCAAGCACTGGGACTTATGTGCACTACAACTACCTCACGTAAACCTAGGATCGTACCAAGATTCGTTGTCTTATTCCCTAAAAGTTGTGAAAACGTTTCATATAGTTAACAGTTGAATATAAAGCATATAGCATTTATATAAATCAGTTTGATATAAAAACATGTCAAGCAATTATATAAAACAAGTAGCATGTAATAACATATAGTTCTATGTTTTCCACCCCTGGTTTTAAAAGCATTTAAAACAAGTAAAAGGTAGGGGCTGTGAACTCACTGGTAGCAAGTCTTCAGCTAGTAACACACAGTAGTCCGAATGCGTCCCTCAAATGCCTAGACGCCAATAAATATACTTTATGTAAGTACACGGACTATTTGTTACATTTAAGTATTCGTACAATTTTAGTTGGTTGGTGATACTTGTGTTAAACAGTGTATGCATGTGTAAGTATATACCTATATATACTTATAAGTTGATTAAATATATATATTCGTATATTTATCAATTGTCGTTGTCGTATATATATACACACATTATTTGTTTATTAATGTCACGTATATACGTATATATATCAATTGTCGTTGTCGTATATATATGATGATTTAAGATGGTAAAATGGTTCCTGCTTCAATTCCCTCTTTGCTTCTGCTGCTAGTCACCCAAACCAGAGGAAGAAGAAAGATAGGTGATCTCAATTATTTGTGGTTAGTGTGTGTGTGTGTGTGATCAAATGAGTTGTGAAACATGTATCTGCTCAAATTTTTCAAAAGGGAGGGATGGCTTCAAACAGAACATGTCGACAGATATTTAATTGGTTTGATTGTTTGGGTTTTTAACCCGTTAATTCCGTGTACGGGTCCAATTATTTGTACCCCGTGTCCCACTCAATTATTCGTTTGTTTAAATTTTATTTTAAACATTATAACTACAAAAAATGAAATAATTTTATTTAAAATGATTAATAAAATTATTCACAGTAGTGGTACTGTACAGTTAAATTGCGTGCCAGATTTCAGTTGAATTTGGAAATTATATTTTGAGGTAATGTTCCAAATACTAAAACAGGATTGGACAAAATATTACTTTTAGCATTTTTGACCTTTAGGCACGTTTTATAATTGTTTCTGTTCGTGTATGACGCGCTCGGTACGTTTAATATAAAACGTATAATATAGTATATTATTTCCATAATATAAGTTAATAATATTTGAAATTAATAATTTTCGAATTATTAATTATTTTGTATCACCAACTTTGTTGTATTTAGTTTGTCAAATTTGATACGTTCATTTAGTACAATAATTATATAATAATAACTACTACTTTACTACTACGACACGTATCACATAATACGTTTTGTTAACTTATCACACAAAGATAGTTTTGAATTCACTAATCAGGGAATTACAATAGGTAATGCATGTAATTAGGTAAAGATTAATACTCTAAATGGAGGATTGTCACAGAACCCGATGGGGATACCCGAACCCCGCACTTTTGGATCGTATTGGGGATTGCTTGGGGTTGGGGTTTGATAGTATCATTCCCGCCCCGCTCCATCCCGATATATACATACATATATATATATATATATATATATATATATATATATATATATAAAATAATTACAATATATGTATATATAATAATTATTCTATATTTATAAATAACTAATATAATCGACAAATATATTTATTTATAACTTTTTGAATTACAATAATATTTACAATGTAGTAATTGGTCTCGTCGAGTACTGGATTACGATTTAAAATGCCAAATGCTCAATAAGCTACCCCGATAAGACCATGTTGGACATTGGGGTAAGCAATTCCCCGGATGGACCGCTCCGATAATACCCCGTTGGGGTTTGGGGTGGGGATGGGGATTGCTTAGAATAATGAGGGTGGGGTTGGGGCTGACACCCCCGCACTGAACCCGCCCCATTGCCATTCCTATTTAAGAACAGAAAACAAAAAACTAACATAGCATTCGCTTAATTTGAGCCATTTATTAATAGCCACATTTCCACTACATCATGTATCAGACAATACGTACAAATCTGATCTATAAGTTCATGCAATGATGCATATGTAAGGTGTGTTTGGCATAAGCTTTTTAAGGGATTTGAGGGGATTGAGCTTATAGTTTTCATTATCGATCTCAATCCCCTCATCTCCATTTGATAATAAAATTACAGTAAGGATTATTGATAAAATAATTCTCGAGAATCTCTACAATCACTTTTTAGAGAAGCTTTTTTAAGTAGCTTGAAAAATAATTCACAACTCCAACTACAACTTCCGTCATAATCTCTAACTTCATTTCCAGTTACAATCTCCAACTTCAGTTTATCGTTACTAAACATACCCAGATACTAGCTCATCAAGTATATGTTAACTTGAGGAAGGGTTCGGGGATCATATTTGTCACACTACAACAATTTTTTCAAACTAATGTGGGGAAAAGTTGAGAGAATTATGGATAACTCTTAAGGTTCTTGTGAATTATGAGGTTTTGTGCGTTTAAAGAAATACACTTTGTAGTTATAAGGTTATTGAAGTGACCTATTTGACGAAATTAGTGGATGACTGAGTATAGACTAAATGGTATCAACATCATAAATGTTCAGATTACATGTGTGAGCGATATATCAGGGTTCAAATATGTGTCTCATCATATGTAGATGATTTGTGGACATGTGATTTGCCCGACGGAAATGCTCATTGCGGGTAGGGCACATTACCCTAATTAAAATATGATACCGGTGGTCAAAGATTCCCTCCAAATTACATTTTAGTCGGTTTAAAGGTCGATCAAGTAAAATAAAATATGAATTCTATATTCTTAAGCGTATGAAATGTAATACTTCATTCGTCTCAAAATTATAGTTCATCTTTCTTTACGGACATTCCAAATTAATTGCCCACTTCCAAAAATGATAGGGAAATTTGATCGTGATTACCACATTACCCTTAATTGTAATTATTATCACAAAATTTTAAAGAAGCGGTAATTAATTGGTTAAGGGTAAAATTCTCATTCTTCTTAAAGTAAGAAAGATAAAGCAGTACTAATTATGTTTTTGTTAAACTACATGTTTTTTATCGAGTGACAATTATTTTGGGACGGAAGGAGTAGAAAACAAGGTGGTTGTAGAATACTCTTTTATTTATTTTTTTATTGGTAAATATACATCACAATTACCAGTTGGGCATTGTCCAAGTGGTACCGTCACTACCAACGTTCATACTTTACCTGTGTGACCTATATGCTAAGGATTCAAATCCGTGTCTCAACATATGTGATTGATTTGTGAATATATAATTTGACCGGCGTTAATGATTTTTACAAGTAGAGCGAACACGGCCATCAAGATATGATAGGGGAATCAAAGATATCCTTCAAATAACTTACATTCTATTTCATTATTATTTGTAAGACATGTTTTTAGTTTGGATAGGTTTTAAAAATAAAATGAAAATATTTGTTGATTGACAACCATGTTCACGTTACCGGAAGTAAAAGCTAACCACTTTAATTTGTAGTTTTTGTACAATCATATCTCACATGTCTCTAGTGACCTATTTTGTAAATTAAGGGGCCCTTGATTAGTTATGAAAGAAGAAACCCAATGTTGTGATAAGGCCAGGTGGCAATATGTAATATAGAGTAACTTTGATTGTAAATTTAAGTATTTAACCTGTTTTTTTATATTTATGACGTAAATATAATAAAATAAATAAGAAAATTGAGATGAACCCTTAAAATCAAATGTACGAAGGTATGAAATGATATTAGTTATTATTACTATTACTATTAGTATTTTAGTATTGTTTTTTCAATAGAATCCCTAAATATTATTTGACGGTGTGTATAACGTAAAAGATTGTCTGAGATGTTATAAGCGACTGAGTATAGTTAAAATAGTCAATCCCTTAGCCTTATAAATGGACGCTGATAAATAAAACATGAGTTTTGATTCTTACACTAAAATATTAAATTGTTAAAGCATACAGTGCAAGTGCAAGTGCAACTGCTTAATACATGTTTTGTATTGTATGAATAAAATTTTATGTTGTATTTATTCCCTTATAAATGAGACGCTTTTCGTGCTACATTATCAAAATAATCCCTAGCCACAATCTCATGTACAAACAAAAATATATTAACAATTTATCACTAACCCGATTCCGACCCGTCCTATTCCTCATCACATTGTAATTATTGGTGACCTAAAAAAGTCGATCAAGGAGTGAAACTTACGTTAGTTTGTTTATTGAAAACTTGATGAACGCGAAGAAGAGTTATTTTTTTAGCTTGATCAACATTAGCATGTGGAAAAAGGAGTTGTATGCGTTATGATTGGCAATTGCAATAATGTTTAGTATTAAGAAATCATGTTTGAATTCTATTGGCATGAGAAGACAAATATTTTAATTTCTTCATACCCTACTTATTGTGTTTGGTTGATTATCGCTTTTTTTTTTAAACGTTTGTTAATTTATCATCTCTTCATGCACTTTTTCAGCTAAATTGCGAAAGATGTCAAGAAAATTTGTATTGATCACATACAAACACATGAACTCTTCGAAGGTCATAAAATGGAACTCCAATGTATTGGCAGGCTACTCGTGATTTGTGATGCCCATGTGCGATGACAAAAAATAGGCTTTCTGAAAATGATAGTTGTATACAAATCATTATATCTAGGAATGGCAATTTCTAACTCGACTAAACCTCGACATGAACCCGACTCGAATATAATAAGGTTTAGATCGGGATTTTTAAGGTGCCAACCTGAAACCGGCCAACCCGATTTTTTATTGGGTTGGGACCGGTTAGCAAATGAATCTTCGGGTTGAACCCGACAACCCGAAAGTCTTTTAATATCATTATAAGTTTATTTTTATTTAAATACGATACATGGTTTAGACCTTTTCATTTACTGATTTATAACATTTTCTTTGTTACCTTTATATATTGATATAAGTTGTGAATTAATGATAAGATGATAAATACAAATGAATATAATAGTTATCATGATTTACTTTTGTAATTTTATAACCGATTGAAAACTCGAAAATCACCCGAAAAACAATTGACAAGATTAAAAAAATCGGGTTACTCAATTAGGTTCGGGTTATCGGGTTTTTGGTTGGGTTGAAATAATCAACCCGATTATAAAATCAAGTTGTGTTCGGGTTAATCATTTCTGACCCACCAATCCAACAACCCAAACCCAGTAACTCGACTCAACCCGAATTATCACCCGATATGTTTGGATGACGGGCTTCTAGGGGCTTTTGGGGGCTTGAGCTTCTAATATTTATAAGCCCCAGCTATAAGGGTATGGCTTCTAGGGGCTTTTGGGGGCTTCAGCTTCTATTATTTATAAGCCCCAGCTATAAGGGTATGTTTGGATGACGAGCTTCTAGAAGCTTTTGAGGGCTTGAACTTCTAATATTTATAAGCCCCAACTATAAGTCTTGTTTGGCAACATAAAAAAATGGGACTTCTTGAAAAAATAAGCCCCTAGAAGCCCCTAAACAAGAAGCTTTTTGAAGTGGCTTATGAAAAGAAGCCCAAGCCCCAGCTCCAACCTCAAGCTCCAGCCCCAGCTCCAGCTCCAGCTAAAAGCTCCAGCCCGTTGTTACCAAACACACCCTAAGTCTTGTTTGGTAACATAAAAAAATGGGGTTTCTTGAAAAAATAAGCCCCCAGAAGCCCCTAAACAAGAAGCTTTTTGAAGTGGCTTGTGAAAAGAAGCCCAAGCCCCAACTCCACCTCAAGCTCCAGCCTGTTATTACCAAACACACCATATGTCAATGAAATTTTTATAAGTATCCTATAAATCAAACTAACTAAATGAAGCTTCATTTCAAATATTTAACTTCTTTATTTTATTATTATATTTTTTTTTCAGTCTTTAAGAATCAAGAGTAATTAAGTGGACCGAAACTAGATTTAAGAAGTGAATCTATAGAGGTGATACTAGTTAAAACAGGACCTGCCGAAATGGGCTCAACTAGTATTAGAATTTACAGATTGGATATTTACCTTTAATGGGCCTTTTGGAAGAATAGTTAGACAGCCTATGCAAACTAATTCATGGGCATGGTATATTTGGACTTTTGGAGTTTTGGACCTAGCAGCCTGTTAAACATGAATCGATAATGACTAGCAAAAGCGGTTTGGATTTTAATTGAATAAGAACTTTCATTAAAAATATATACTCCATCCGTCCCTAATCTATTGTCCACTATTCCTTTTTATGTTGTACCAAATTAATTGTCCACTTCCATATATAGATAAGAATAATGAGATTAAAATCTTTTTTACCTCTAGTGTATATATGTAAGACAAAAAAATAGATAAAAAGTAGAGGGTAAAACTGTCATCTTACCAAAAAGTAGGAGAGATGATTATGTTTTCTTAAACTGCGTATTTTTTGTCTAAGGACAATAAAATTGAGACGGAGGGAGTAATTGGACGGAGTAGGATTTAAAAGGAGAAAGATTTTTGGTAGGAGAAGGGAGAGATCGATCTGGACCATTTATTTAGGCAATCAACGATCTAAAATGTTTGATGACAAATTTAATGAGTGGAAGGGTATAATGGTACATTTAGTCACCAATTTATTTTAGACCGTTATACACAATTTTAATTTGAGATACCCACGTATTTGACTTTTCATTAGTGGCTACAATTTAGGAATTCCTCTTCCAAAAAGTGGAATTCCCAATTTCATATTGTGAATCATCATCAAATGTATGAGTATAATAATAATTTACAGGTTGCCTTTCTTTTGTATTTTGTTAATATAAATACTAAAGCTGGTTGTTTATTGAATTTAGTAATTTAATTTTTAGTTTACTTATGAATCAAATTATATAGATGATGTTGCTCGATTACAAATTGATCAAATAATACATATGGAGGATCTTTGTATATTGATGTTTATTTATAAACAAAAAAGTGATACTACATAGTGTATTGTGAAATGAGTGCAAAGTTTGAAGGTGTCGAATCATAGTAATATAATGTTGAGACGTTGTGTAACACCCCATCCCAAAATGGATGGAATGTCACACTGATACAAAGTTTATGTACCTAAAGGGAGAGGCTAATCTTCATGTTTTCTCTAATGGTCTTCTAGAACAAGTCTCTAATCCTAAGATCTCTTCACCTATCCTTATATTCAACCTGGTTATCTGCCGCATAGAAAGATACTTATGTATATCATACTAATTTAAACATACGAAATGATAGGAAGCAAAGCATATAGGAATCCTTTTGAGAAGGATAAATATCAAATGAACGTACATACAACTAAAAGATCCAAGGAAGAAAGGATCACGAATCAAATCATATGAAATCCACCACGAATCAAATCATAAGAAATCTTACAAGTACGATTATCACAATGTTTAACTAAACTCCAAACTTACTTTTCTTTTGAACGGTCTCCAACAGTTAACGGATCATTTATTAACAACAATTGCTAACATCAAAATTAAAATCATAATACTCCCTCCGTCCCAAAATAATCGTCCATCGACAACAAACACGCAGTTTAATAAAAGCGTAATCATTACTGCTTTCTCTTTCTTACTTTTTGCAGAATGACAGTTTTACCCTTAAGCAATTAATTACTACATTCTTTAAAGTTTGTAATAATAAATCAAAGTAAGGATAATATAGTACTCACGACCAAAACTTTCTTTCTATTTTTGGAAGTGGACAATTAATTTGGGACGTCCAAAAAAGGAAACGTGGACTATATTTTTGAGACGGAGGGAGTACTAGTTTGTCACATACAATTAGTTTACTTAAGTGTCTTGACAAATGTGTTATGTGTCACTAACCTCACTTTCTCCCACATGTGTAAAAATTAAATATCTCTCAAACGGTAAGTCGAAAAATCACAAAAATTGCACCATAATAATCAGTGTTTAATTTTCTTCGATTAGAGATGTGACAACGAATACTTTCGATGAACTTTTTTTCTTCTTCATTTTTCGGCGGGTTTTGAAAATGAGTAACACATGTGGTACCGTGACAACGAATACTTTCGACGAACTTTTTTTCTTCTTCATTTTTCGGCGGGTTTTGAAAATGAGTAACACATGTGGTACCACATGTGTTACCGGCTAGTAACACATATGGTACCAACGAGTACCACATGTAGTACTAATTTTGTATAATTTATAAAACCCAAAATCATAAAAAATATCAAAAGTATACATTGTCATATCTCTAATCGAAGAGAATTAAACACGGATTATTATGGTGTAATTTTTATAATTTTCTGACATATCGTTTGTAAGATATTTGATTTTTAAAATCGTGGGGGAAAATGTGTATTACAACACAT
Organism: Pseudognaphalium luteoalbum; assembly: GCA_963422505.1. NCBI lineage: Eukaryota > Viridiplantae > Streptophyta > Magnoliopsida > Asterales > Asteraceae > Pseudognaphalium > Pseudognaphalium luteoalbum. The sequence continues at coordinate 88,445,941 of OY730197.1, forward strand.
GGTGCATTCCTATTGATTCCCCTATTCTCACCAAAAATTCTATTCTCATTTAAAGTTAACTCGAACATGCTTGGTCGAGGGGTTTAAGGGGCAAGTAATGGGAAAGTTAATGAAAAATGATGGTTGGTAAGATATAATGCAATAAATAATTATCTAGTATTGGGTAATACAACTAATTGGGGGTTATACAACTAATTATTGATTAACCCATATTCCTTCCTTATATGATTTCACAATTTTACGTCAACATTTTCTTTCTTAAATATGATTACATAAATGGACTTGCATGTTCAGAAATTTCAATTTTAATAATCAATTTTATATAATATATATTATCTACTTGTTTTCTTCTTTGAACCACGTCACTATCGATACAAATATGTCTACACAATTTAGCACTAATTTTTAATTATAAATATTTGTACCATGTATATATACTACAAAAAATAATTATAATAAAAGTTAATACTATATATATATATATATATATATATATATATATATATATATATATATATATATATGTCACACCCCTAAATTCGGGTTGCGAAAGCGGTCGGGTCGGGACGTGACTAATCAATCATCAAAGCATAAGATACATAACAAACGACCTCTAAATGAGACGTTTGAAAAATAGTTGTTACATTTCCAAAATAAAAGTATATACAAGTTGCGAGTGCGCAAAATAGTTCCAAATACATAAGTTGTAGTACAAAAGTTATGCAAGGAAAATCCATGTGTTTGAAATCATGCGACTCGAGCTATCATATCTTGTAGCAATCCTAGTCCTGCTGGGCACCTGAGAACACATGCTAAAACGAGTCAGCTATAAAGCTGGTGAGTTCATAGGTTTGTTAGTTGTAAACAATAGTATAAGCCTTGTATGATTGAAAAGTAGTTCAAAAACTACGATTTGATTTGTATTATTATAGAGTTGTAACATTAATGTGTATACAATAAACGAGGTATCTAATACTTAAGTAACCGTGGTGTGTACCTAAGTACATAGAGAAAGTGGCAGTCTATGCCTAGATACCTATCAGGTATAAGTATGTCTACGAATGTGAGGCACTACATGCCTAAGTACTATCGAGTAAGTGTATGACCGAGTCATATCGAGGGTGTGGCAATCCATCCCTAGATACCGATCAGGTATGAGTAAGTCTACCAGTGGGTGGCAATGCATGCCTAAGTACGGATCGAGTAAGAGTATGACCACGTCATATGATAATAAGTAATAAACTAGTACGCCACCTGGCATAGTGTGTTGCCTCCAGCAACATGTAAGTGTAGTCCCGCAGAACTATATGTAAGTATTTATCCAAGTACTGAGTCAACGATCTCGAGTGTAAGCTCGCCGATCCGTTGATGAGTGCGAATCTCGAGTGTAAGCTCGCCGATTCCGTGTTTTGTATCGCTTTACCACGATATCGTTTTGAATCACTTTACCGTGATCTCGTTTTGTATCCTCTAACCGTGATATCGTTTTGTGCTCACTTTACCATGGCAGAACTGCGTTTCTCGCAAGCAATGTATGTAATTGAGAGCCGACAGTACTACGACATGACCGACTAAGTATTTGCGTTTGTATGAGTGTATGTATATCAATATACATAAGTAAATAGTAGATAGCACCACGTGCTTGAGATTGTATACAAGTATATGTATATATATATATATATGTATATATATATATATATATATATATATATATATATATATATATATATTAGGCTTAGTCAACAAACACATCTAACGGGGTATCATGTAACACATGAAAGTGGTTTAATGTATCTAGGTATGTATATACAATACTTAGATATTAAGTGTAGCACAAGGAGCCTAGGTATGTATAACCATCACCTAGATGTTTTGTTTTAGTATAATGGGCTATACTAACGTACGTTACTAATGTATACTTCTAGCCTCAGCCTAACAAGTATATTGAGGTCCGTGGTTAATGTTTATTTAGGTGCAAATCCATTCTAGTAACAATGGAATGCAAAGGAAGTCTTAGTTCCTAAAAGGAAAACTAATCTTGTAACAAACCTAGTTGTTGTCCAGCGTAGGTAGAACTAACCAGTTCTAATATATTTGATAGTATTGTCCAGCGACAATATGGCCGATGTGTAGTGATAACTTAAGCAAGTTATGTAATGGTAATGGTGTTTCAACGACAAGATAGTGTACAGTGGTAACCTATCCAGGTTAAACTATGGTATTGTCCTACAACAACATAGTGGGTGTAATTCCTACGTATTACACATTTTGTATTACATACAGTAATATAGTCAAGTATGAATTATAAAAGTTTATCATTATAATTCAAAAAACAGTAATTGTGCATGCGTTTCACCCTGAAAATAATAAAACAGTTGAAAGAGTGGGGCTATGAACTCACCTGTGAGTTGTCAGCGATCCTACGATACGTGTGTTGTTCGAATGGGAACCTCCTAATGTCGTAAACACGTGAGGTTATTTAAGTAAGAGATAAATCAGTTTGTCTAAGCGAGTTGTGTAAATATTCATTTGTCGTTCAGGTTTGGAACCCGTGTATGGAGGTCCGGGGGCAGTGCCCCTGGTAGCTGGGTCCAAGGGGTGGCAACCCTTGGCGGGGTCCAAGGGACAGAGCCCCTAGCTGGGGTCGAGCTGCCAGGTCAGCTTGGAAAATTTTATTTCTACTACATTGCTTTGGTGAAAAACACATCTGAAAATATAAATTCGGAAAAATTAACCAAGTCTGGTTGCGGACTGAAATGGTGTTGCGAATGAGTTCGCGGTGCGAACTGAGTTTGGGTTCGCAGCACAAGGTTTGTCTCGCAAGTCAACTCGCAAGTCAACTCGCAAGTCAACTCGCATGTCAACTCGCAAGTTAGCTCGCATCTCAACTCGCAGGTCAGTTCGGTTCGCAGATTGACTTCGCAAGTCAGTTCGGTTCGCAGGTTTCGGTTCTCTTTGCAAGATGAACCACAACAGGGATCTCAGTTCGCAGGACGAACTGATGCGAGTTTTGAAGTGGGTTTCAATTTTTAAAACGTCTTTAACCAATTTCTTGGATATATTCTTGTTGTGTGGACTCAATAACATGTTAATAAACATAAATCAAGTGTTTCGAAGGTGTGAATTGGGTGTTCTTACCAAATGTCGATTCCGACCGAAACGAGACGAGATGGTGAAGATCTTGATGAAGAAGATGATAGTGAAGCTGCTGTTGTTGTTCTTGATGATGATGGCGACGAGGTGGTGGTGATTCCGGTGGTGGTGGTGGTGTGATCCGAGAGAGATGAGATGGATATGTGTGTGTGTTAAAGTGAAGAGAAAATGAAAGAAATGGGGATGGGGTGTGCTTGGGGCCGGCTTTATGTTTGTGTGGGGAGGACACTGTCTCCCAAATTGCAGTGTGTCACACCACCAAATTCGTTGATTTTGATTAGCGGAAGCATTTAGTTAAGTATGGGGGTAATGACACCAACATTATGCATGCATACGTATTAGAGCATATGATTACAACAGAACATAAATATTAAGATGCCACAAGTAATAGTTACAAAGTTTTATGATTCGTTGAATCGTATGAATGTAGAAATAGTTAAGTTGTACAAAAGTAGATTTCGTAAATATGACTAAAACAACTTCAGATATATAAAAGAAATCCATATGTTTCAAAAGTTGGCATCTTAAAGCTTCACGGGTCGCCTAGTTTCCATATGTGCAGGCGATAGTCCTACATGCGCAGCTAATTCCCTGAAAAACATAGTAAAAGGTCAACAACAATGTTGAGTGAATTCACAGGTTTTTATGAGTACAATTGTTTAACAAGGTTCAAGTAAGTTTTTGACCCAAAAGTCAAATAGTTCGTTTGGGAATGTTGTCCAAACGCAAAAGTAGAGGGATGTTACCCATAATGTAGATGTTGTGGGATGTTACCCAAATCATGTGTTTGAAATTATGTTGCTGGTCGTTCTCCAGCGGTTTTAAAGTTTGTGTTGGTCGCTCTCCGACAAGTTACCAAGTTGTACCGGTCGTTCTCCGGCGAGATACACTGTTAGTACCGGTCGTTCTCCGGTAAGATACCAAGTTAGTGTCGGTCGTTCTCCGACAAGTTACCAAGTTGTACTGGTCGTTCTCTGGTAAGTTACATAGCTGGTCATTCTCCAGCTAGATACAAATTGTACTGGTCGTTCTCCTGTAAGATACCAAAATAGTTTTCATTTGTTGATAATCGTTTTAGTATGAAATACCCTTTCATAAACCCAGTTGCAATAGTTGACCGCAGTCATAAACAGTTTGTATAAATGCACTAAAGCAGTTATATAATAGTTTGCACAGGTAGCAAAAGAGTTTGGGTATGTTTTCCACCCCATGTTAAAAGCAGTAAAAGAGAAAGCGGGGCTGTGAACTCACCTGTTGAGTTAAGTAATGTGCGAGTGCTAGCAAAGCCTAAGCCCAAATGTTCTCAAAGACTGTAATCTCCTGACGCCCTAAACATGCGAGATTATAAGCATAATTACGTGGATGTCTTAGTTTGACCATCCATGCTAGTGTTCACACAACTAGATTATGACCCAAGTGTTTGTTTTAATGTTTACAATCGCAATTTGTAGTTGTGAAAATGTATATGACTTGTTGGTAACGGTTTGTAATAAAAATCTCTGAAAGTATTATCATATTGTTTCATTGTGTTTCATAAAGTATGAAATTGTGTACGGGGGCAGCGCCCCTAGTAGCGGGGTCCTAGGGGTGGCAACCCCTGGCGGGGTCCAAGGGGCAGAGCCCCTGGCTGGGGTCGAGCTGCTAGGTCAGCTTGGAAAATTTTTATTTCTACTACATTGCTTTAGTAAAAACGCACGTGAAATCCAAATTCGGAGTAAAATCAAGTGGTAAAATCTGGTTCCGACGCTTAGTGAAAAACATATGTTTTTAAGGTTCTGAGTTTTGCGACATAAGGACTGTGCCGCTAAAAGGTTCTGCGACACAAGGGTGCGACATAATGATTTGTGTCGCTATGTGCGACATCCGCAATTTAATGCGACATAGATATTTGTGTCGCAAATGCTACGACGTAAGTAGTTGTGTCGCAAGTATGCGACGTAGGGGTGGTACTGCGACACAAAAGCTTGTGTCGCACTACTATTTTTGGCCCCTGTGTGACACAACTAACTGTTCGATGAAAATTTGGGGAAAACGAGTTTTGGGTTGATTTTTGAGTATAATCTGTTGTAGAAACAATAATACATGGTATATTACTCATAATAATCACGAAATAACAAGGAAAAGTGGTGAAATCTTACCAAATTTGAGTGAAACTGAAAGTTAGGTGAGAGATGAAAATGGTGGATCTTGAGCTTGGATCTTGAAGATGAGGTTGATGGTACATTTTTTTGTTGTTGTGTGTCCGATTTGTTGTTGTTTTTGTGGTTGTTGTTAGGGTTGTTGTTGAGGAGATGAGAGAAAAGAGATAGATGAGGGGGTTGTGTGTTTTTGGGTTAGTGAAAAATGAAAGAGAATGGGAAAGGGGTGGGGGTTTGGGCCGGTTTGGGATCAAAAGGAGGAAGGGATTTTTGTCCCAATTTTTTTGGTATTTTACCCGTGTTCGCTTACCCAATCGTTAAATGTTTTAATATTTTTAAACGATAAATTCTTAAATATGTTACCGAATATATTTTTACTTGAGATATTTTATTTAAATAATTTGATTGAGTTATAATATTTTTAACTTTGTTTTGTTTTAGTTTGACGGATACGTTTCGGGTTGTTTCAATCGTTCTGTATATAATCACAACTAATTATGAAACGTAATACTACGCGTATTAACTAGTTGGGCTTTGCTAGACTTACCTCTAAAATGTGTTGTGAATTCACTCTAAGTTAGGGAATTAGCCTAAAAATGCGTGCAAATTGTGTTTATAATTTCGTCGAAATTGCGGGGTGTTACACAGTGTTAAAAGCCCGTGTTTGTTTACCCGATCGTATAAAAATGTATTATTTTCGATTCTAAGAATTTATTGATATTCTTTCGAAATGTTTTCGAGTCGAAACACTTTATAAAAATAAAATATTTTTGTTAAAATTATATATCTTGTTTTCGCACTGTTTGCATTTAGTACATAATTTATTTTTGAGTAAATCCCATAGATTGTCCTTGTGTTTTACACTGATTTACGAAAACCATCCATGTACCTTTTTTTTTCTTTCACTTTTTCAATTCAATAAGGTTACATTTTGATGACACGCAAAAAGTCATGTTTTTGTGTGCCATTATCTCACCATTTTGGCCCAATTATTAATGAAAACACTTGAATATGAACTTAAACATCACATTTCATTATAAGGGCTAAAATATAGACGATGTTTCAAGAATCGACAAAAACAACCTAAAAATGAGTAAAACAGAGCACAAACGATCATTGAATCTTCGGTTCACGTAATTTAGCACTTTTTGAGCTCCACAAAGAATTATGACCTCTAACTTATGTCATTTTCTTCGTTAGGAAAATACGATCGCGTGGATATAAAGAACGCTCAAAACGGATAAACGACGAAGAAGTTACGCCCGAACGAAGAAACGAAAAACCGAAGAAGCTGGATACGGCTGAACCAGGCCGTATACGGCTGGTCCAGGCCGTATACGGCTGGTCCAGGCCGTATACGGCTGGACACAGACCGTATACGGTCTGTGCTGGCCGTATACGGCCTGTGCCCACCCGTATACGGCCCAGTTGGCCCAGTTTGCCCGTATTCACCCTGTGCACAGCCGTATACGGTCCAGTTTGCCCGTATTCACCCTAACTCAGCCGTATCGTGCGTTTGGGTGATAAAAATCTGATTTTTATTTGCCCTTGCGATACGGTTGTGCATTTTGAAGTTTGGATACGGTCTACGGATACGGTTGTGCGATCTCTATAAATACTAGCCTCATTTCATCATTTCAACACACTTCACATCACACACCATTCATCCTCAACACTTCTACACTTCAATTTTCTTTACGTTTTCGTTCTTTTAGTTAGTTAGTTTAGTTTCTCTCTCTAGGTTCTCTCTCTAGTCTCTCTCTCTAGTTTCTCTCTCTAGAAACTAGTTGGAAGATTAGAGGGAGAATCCGCCGCTGTTAGAATAGCTATGTAAGTACGTTCGTAGAGGCTAACTTATGTAATGCTCGGATATTATGAAGAAATACAAGTGTTATTCTGCTCGCATTTCGTATCGGTATTATCTATCCTTTCTAATATAAATTTGTCATGTTGTTCTTGTTTGATGTATGTGGTTTATTAATGTTAGAAATGATTACTGCTATGCTTTGTGAGTAGTTGCTTGTATGGTTGCCATGATTTAGATAGTTATAGATGATGTTGAATTAATCTTTAAATCTATATAATTGGGGATTGTTATATTTGTTATGTTTAAACTTATCATGCATCTAGACTTAGCTATGGATCACCCTTTCCAGTCCTTCGTGTGACTACTACTTTAAGCTTAGAACCTTATCAACTCTAGGTACAGTAGGAAGTTATCTGTGTTATAGTAAAGAAGCCGTGTTTGTCACTGTAATTCGGTTATAATACTGAGTATAGCTTTGGAAACACCACTGGTGGAATACAACGTGAAAGCTCCGGAAAAAGCCGTCTGTGCCGACACTGTGGATTACCTAGAGACCCTAGAATATGGCCTAGAAACCAATATAGCTGTGGAAGTGCACAGTACACCGTCAGGCTACCCCTGTAACTGAAGCTATGGAAACACTTCGATAGTATACACCGTATATGTATCTAGGGATGGAAAGCTGTGGAAACATCATAGTACACCGTAATTACATCCTCGGTTACACGAATCTGTGGAATTATCTAAGTGCGGTACATCGTAAACGGTTCCTAGGTTAGCACCCTGTGGAAGGAGTTGCATTGTACCCCGCTGGTGTTCCTAGGGCTGAATGACTGATTGCAAAGGAGAGGCTAGATCATGACAGAAGTAGTTGAACTAATAAAACGTAAGGAATGAGTCTGGAGATGAAAGTCAAGCCCAGCAGTGGTTCGGAGTTCTTAAAACCCCCAGACTCTACAAAACTGATAGTTTAGAATAACAAGTTAATAATCTGAACATATTTAGGAAATGACATTTACATTTAGGTGTTAAGAATGGTCAGAATAACCCAAGTGGCAGTCTGTTACCTTATTCCTGCACCCTTGAAGGGTCACTTGTCCAAAAAAGACAGTGTGGGGGGTTGAGCAGCCTGTTCTGATCAGAATCACGATAGCCTAGGTCTCGTGACATACTAATTCTGGTACTTAACTAGAAAGAGTAGGGTCCTAGTGTTCACCCCCATAATGCATATGTTTATTAACTAAACGTGTCCCCAAATAAACATCATACACTACCCTAAATCATGGTGAACCACGTCTTCGTTATCATTTAGGTGTTATATATGCTAGTCTCCCCTTTACTTTATGTTTTATTAGTATTAATAGTTTAATAGATAAAAACCCAAAAACAACCACCTATCCACTTATCTAAATCCTAGCTTAAATATTAATTTATCAGAACTAGCTCTGTTTCAATTCTACCGTCGAGAGGAACGACCCTGGATCATCCTTACCACGTACTAATATCGGGTATTCGTATCCAGTAATAGTAAGTAAATCGGAAGGTTTAGGCTCCCCCGACTATTATAAATTTAAAACTTCCTGATCCGCGCCTCGACGGCTGGACCAACGACCGGTGTAAAAACCTACCGACCATTTGGGCGCGATCAAGTTTTTGGCGCCGCTGCCGGGGACGGTAGTACGATTTGGAGCTTGTTTAGATAAATTAGTTTTAAGCGATCCTTTTGACTTGGATTCACCATCCCTGTCAGAAGTTATTTGTGTCGTAGATTAGCGTAGTTAGATTAGATTAGCTTAGCTTAGCGTAGTTTAGATTAATTTCCCTTCTCAACCCAACTTTAATTCTTAAACCTTCTTCGTGTGCTGTCTTTTTCTGAAAACTGGGCAAATGGCAACTCAACAACAACTAAAAGATCAAATTGATAGTCTTGCTAAATCAATCCAGGATAGATGTAGGAGTAATACCTATTTAGATAACGAATGTCAAGGGAATAGTATGATTTATTCGGATAACATAGGGTACTTAGATCCTCAATTACAATATCATTATGACCCTTATGCTTTCCAAACACATCAATACCAGCCTTACTATCCTGAACCATCCAATGTCTACTCACACTCATCTTACCCTGTACACGAACCATCACCATATGAGAGTTCTGACTTGAGAGATATGCCCATAGCTTATCTCAGTAGAAATACTTCCTCACTTTCCTACAACCCACTTGAGCAACTACTTAAGGAACAAGAAGACATGCTTAGAAGATGTACTGATAAGCTGTCTGAAATACAAACACGAGTCCAAGTGAGTAGTAATGAAACTAGGAATCAAGTTATAACCGACAGTTGGCTACAGGAAGATAATAGGCACTTACACACCACATCTACATCATTCGATACAGACTTTCATTCTCATGAGTCTGGTTGCAAACTTCCTTCAAATCCTACACCCACACAATCTTCTAAACCCTCACTTCCGCCCGTTCTTAACCTGTCAACGTCCAAGACCGACGAAGAGTTCATTCTAGAGGAGCTCTCCGAACCATTGCAACTCGAAACTTCCGGCCGGGGTGACGAGTATGACGAGGTAGACGAGGAAATAGAAATGGAGAACCCGGCGTGGGAGATCTACATAGAAGACTCAGCTTCAGAAGGACGAGAGGAATGTGCGCCGACTCTGAGAAGTGATCTCATCCAAACCGACATGGTTGACAACATCCCGCAACAAGTTGTGGTTGATGATGTCCCATTTATCTTTCCGAATGAATCACCTAATGATCTAGTTGAACCCTCAATTGCCTTAGACCAAGTAGTCGATGAAAATGTTGCTACGAGATTGGAGACAAAAACGGATACTGTCCCACCTCCATGCCCAGAGTACAACATTATCATTGACCAAAAGACCATAGGAAGCAAGGTGGGTTCTGCGTCATGGTTTCCTTTCAAACCCTCTCTCAACCATATAATGTCTTATACACCATTGAGAGATAAGGATTCCTTCGACCAACCCATTCTGACAATCCAACCCAAGGAGGTGTTAGAAGTTGAGAGATTGGTGATACCTCTGATAGAACCATTCCCTCACTTCGAACCATCTCCTTATATTGGACATACCCTAGCCCTAATCTGCTCTAAAATTTTAGGTATGTACCAATACTACCCCCTGTGTCTACTGATGGATGCAAGGAAGCCGCTAGGATTGCCTAATAAGTAGTGCTAGAGTCAAGCTAGTGACTCGAACAAAAACAAGCGCTTCTCGGGAGGCAACCCGTGTCTAACGTAGTTTTAATAGTAGGATAAGTTGTAAACTAACCCAAATAAGTAGAAAATGATCCCTAAAAAAAGATTGTTCCAAGTTTTCTTTATTTTTATGAACAAAAAGGATGGTTTGCGAAATTACTTCAAAGAAATTTTTGTCAAAACCTTAAAACTTCCTACTCCCAATTGTTTGAGCTTTATTGCAAAATCCAATCTAAGATCTCAAGTTCTCAGTATCCCTTTCACTCTCATGGAAACCTACTAGGAGTTAGGAGCATTAGTCATAACCACTGGCATGTTTCGAGCATTTGAGGTACTTACATATATTTATGTAAACATACATGAGATACTAATTCTTAATCTGATATCCTGATCTGTATGTCAATATGTGTATTATGCTTGAACTCGTTTAAAAATGTGTGCTTTGGATATCTCTATTCTTGGCTACCTAATTCAACTAATAACACTAGTATTTCCATATCTGCTACGGTGAAGTTTTAGGCAACTAACACTTTTAGTGTGAGATTAGACTCTAAGTCATATACTGGTTTCTTTCATCTTCAAAGTACTCACTTTGATAGTCATTTCACAAACCAGTGAATCTCTGATTTGGAGGATAATCACTTGTTTGTTAGATCACGTTTGCTTGTTCTACTTGTACAAATGCCTAACAAGCAGGGATTTATGCCTATGGATGAAGAATCTTTGAGAATAATGGAAAGGCAACAAGGGAAGCTTACAGTTCATTAAATTTGGAAATCTTTGGAGCATTTCTTTGCAGGGGAAGAGATGGTGTTTTCAGACACATATATGATTTCTAGTTTTCTATGACTAGTTCATCAAGGACAGGCCTTCACTCTTCCAGTATCCAGAGGACGCCACCACTTTGCTTTATTTTCTACAATCTATCCAAGTCAAGCTCTCGACTATAAAAGCAGCGCTTCTCGGGAGGCAACCCGTGTAATGAATGAAAGTGAAAGAAGTGTTAAGATGGAGAATAAAGCTGCTATTTGTGAGATTTGCACGCCAAAAGATCTTCGTTGAGCCGCCGAAAAAGAATTCCTGGCAAGATCTCCTCTTCGGCGCATCTTCAAGAATCTCCGCCTTCCACCTTCACTTCGATAGGGGAGTTCTCTAGTTCTCATCCTCGTTTTTGATATGATTGTTAGCTTTAAATTCTCATTAAAGTAGTGTATACCATATCCCAAGCTTATCACTAAGTGTGGGATTCCAGCCCAAATAAACACTTGAGTAACATTTTCCGATATGTTCAAACTCTAAGTGTGGGATTTTCCTCAAATCCCAACTCAAGAGAACATTAGGGACAATGTTCCTCTAAGTGTGGGATAGCGGTATAGAATACCTTAGGTTTTCTTGTTAGATTCTTATTTCCAAAAGCAAACTTAGAAAATGTTTCTCAAAATCATAAGCTTAACTTCGACAGTGGAGATGTCACTCATTCAGTTGGCTTAATTTTCATAAAAACTCACTTTTTCTCAAAATCATAAGCTTAACTTCGACAGTGGAGATGCTACTCATTCAGTTGGCTTAATTTTCATAAAAATTCACTTTTGCTAAATTTTTAAATTTTTTTTTTTTTGAGTTAAAATATCTTAAGAAGGAACATTTTCGTATATGAGTAGGGTATTTTGGAAATTAAGAGTAAATAAGATAGGAATTTCTTAGGTCTAAAATGATAATCTAAGAGGGGCATCGCATGGCTAGGCACAAACAAACCAAAAAACTTGCAGTGAGGTATCTTGAGCCATTATAAGCATTCATCTTTAATGCTTCACTATTCGTTTGTTTGAGTGTGCCGATGCATGCATCCGGAATTAGAACTTGCTCCTGGTATGCACTTCGAGACCACATTGGTAGAGTACCGTACGCGGTATAGGTGCAGTTAGATGACCTTGACATTCCTTAGGATTTAACCCCCTTTTTCATCATATCTCTTCAAGCCCAAAACCCTTCCAACACTCATCTTTAGTGTTGATGATCCGCTTAGATAACCCTTAGTTCACTATAACCTTAGGCTCTGATACCAATCTGTCGCACCCCCAAATTCGGGTTGCAGAAGCGAATCGGGTCGGGGCGCGACTAATCAATATACACAGCACAAAAGATATAATGAACGACCACTACATGCGTCGTTTTACATTTAAATTGATAAAATAAAAGTTTACATCAAAGTATCGTTTACATTAGCTCCTTTTGAAATTGAGAGATTTAAGTACATAATTAAACTATACAAAATGTAATAATGCAGCTAAATCTCTGATTGTTTGCATGCTGACTCGAGCTAATGGATCTTGATTAAGCAGTCCAACCTACTGCTGGTCACCTGTGATACATGCTAAAATGGGTCAGCGAAACGCTGGTGAGCTCACAGGTTTGTATATCAACATATATTTGTATGAACCGCAAGATTTTATAATTGAATTTAAAATGCAATTAAGCAAAATAAAAGTTATACAGCCATGAGCACATAATCTGAGCTTAACTTGAGTGTCAGGTCCAATTAAGGAAACCTAACTGAGTTGCCTCCTACGAGTGCCTAATCTACACTCGTCTTCCCAAATGCTAATACGTCCGTTTGACCAGTTAGTGCGTGCTAACCCGGACGAGGATTGTCAATCCTATATGATATCATATACTAACATTCACGCTACAGATGTATTACCAGACTATGCTATGGAGGGCTTTATTGATTAGTTGAAAATAACTCATGTAGTATTTGATTGATTTGTACTTGCGTTCTACTTGTAAAACAAAATGAGCAATAATATCACACCCCTTAATGAAAACAGTAAAATAGGGGCCATGAGACTCACCTGAGCCTTGAGTGTTTATTAAAATAAACTTGAATTGATTAGCTGTGAATTGATGTCCGAAGACTTGTAACCTGTCGGGCGTTCAAAACGCATCACGTTATATGAGTGAGTAGATGTCTCAACAGACCATCTATGTTTGTTGTCCAACAATTAGTTATGTCCAAATGTTTGATTGTTCAACTTTGTTCATCAAAACGTGTACAATCCGTTGGTGAAAGTTTGTAATAATAATCTTTTAAGACATTATTATTAAGTTTGTTTTATTGCATACTATTCATTAGTACATATCGTGTGTTGCAAACAGATTATTTTAGTTTGTATAAGACATAACCCGTAGGTCAAAGTTGGTCAAGGTTGGTCAATCTATGAGTCACTTATAGAGTCACTTCTAGAGTCACTTATAGAGTCACTTCTAGAGTCACTTATAGAGTCACTTATAGAGTCACTTGTAGAGTCACTTGTAGAGTCACTTATAGAGTCACTTCTAGAGTCACTTGTAGAGTCACTTATAGAGTCACTTCTAGAGTCACTTATAGAGTCACTTCTAGAGTCACTTAGGGCGTCACTCAGAGGCGTCACTTAGGGGCGTCACTTAGGTAAGTGTCGCTATAGGCGGCACTCAGTTGGTTAACGGCACTAGGTCAAGTGACGTTCAAATGTGATTTTAAATGGGCAGCGTCACTTGGAGTAGTGACGCTATATGCGGCACTTGGTTTAGGCGTCACTAAAGGTAAGTGACGCTATAGGCGTCACTTGGGTAAGTGTCGCTGGTAGGGCGACACTTACGTCTGACCAGATTTCTAATTTTAATCCAAGTGTTCTAAGTGTCGGTTATTCATTCGGGAAACTTTCTAAATTTAGTTTTTGGTCCAAGTTACTAACTAGGTCAACCAAACCCATTTTTGTTACCACTTTCCAAAAATAGTAAGTTTTTCGAAAACTAGCCACTTTTGTTGACTTGGTCAAACTTACTCGGTTTGACCCGAAACTTTCACCCAACCCAAATATCAGTTTATAGAGTCTAAATAAATTGTCGGTTTGTGTCCAAGTTCACCAAGAGTGTCGATTCTTATAAAAGTTCCAAATATTTAAGATTTCACATTTCGACTTTTTGTCGGTTTATTCCACCATGTGTCTAACATATTTCTGGTCCCAATCAAGTCTCACCAATTTTTCTAACTGATCTTCTATGTGTTTAGGGTCTAACATATATTTTTCCAAGAGTCTTAAGTCCATGATCATAGAGAAACAATTTAACTTGTCATGCATAGTCCAGTTTCTGATTTTAGTCAGGTCAGTCCCAAAAATCGATAAATAGAGAAAAATACGTTTAGATCTGGTAAAAACGTAAAACGTAAAAGTTGTAGATCTTTTCAATATGCAAATTTAAAAAAAAATGCATCTTCTAACTCTTCTTAGAACTCAAGTTATGACATTTTTAGTAATCTGTGTTTTTCTGGACAGATTGTGTATCTCTTGTGAAAAGTTCATAAAAACGTATTTCAAGTTTATATTTGGACATAATCTTGTTAGGTGAGCTTTATAACATGTAAATAGACAATATGAAAGTAAGAAAGAGTTTTCTTACAAAGATCTTGATGGAAATGTGATGAGATGATGGTGCAAGTGTTCTTGAGCTTGTTATTATTACAAATAGTTAAGGAATTTGTTGGTGGTTGATGGTGGTGACTTGGTAGTTTATGGTGGAGTTATGGTGGTTAGAATTCTCTGGATTTTTAGAGAGAGAAGTGATAGAGAGAAGTTGGAGAAAATGAGAGAAAGAGAGTTAGTGGAAAATGGTCTTGCATGTTGAATGTATGGAAGTAATGAGTGAGTGGGTTGCATGAAGGATTAAAGGAGGAAAGGAAAGGTGGCACATGGGTGCACATGGGGGTTGAGGGGGCCGGCCAAGGGGGCCCACTCAGGGGTATTTTGGTCATTTTCTCACTTATTCGATTTGTGCTTCGTGCGGTGTTCGTTTTCTCGTTCGGTTTGGTGTTTAAACGTTTATTACGCGTTTTTAAGTAACGATTTAGATTTGAATACTTTCACTTGAAGTGTTCTTTCTAAATACTTGGAAAAACATTTATATAGATGATTCGTTAATTTAGGGATCTCGATTTGCTCGTTCGTTGTACGGATTTTAAATCACGTAACCGTTGTTTGTACGACACGAATTGATTACAAAGTATTATTATCAAAATAATATTTTGGGAAGATATTGTCATTAAATAATGTTATATTATTTAATAAAATTGTTTCACCAACGTCCGTATTTAATTGAACCGAATTACATTCGATTTGAAACTTGTACGATTTAATCGAATCGCATAATTGTATATATTCAATAATATATATATCGGTACATTAATTAGACTAACACAGAACTAATTACATGTAATAATAATTGATTAGGCACTAATTACTGGCCCTAAATTGACGGGTGTCACATTCTCCCCCTGTTAGGAGAATTTCGTCCCGAAATTTGGTTTGGAGTCGTGCTTGAAGTAGCATCAGCAAATAATTGAGGGTACTTGAGTCGCATCTGGTCCTCCCGTTCCCAGGTGAATTCCGGCCCACGTCGCGAATTCCACCTGACTTTGACAATGGGAATACGACTTTGTTTGAGTTGTTTGACCTCACGGTCCATGATTTCGGCGGGTTCTTCAACAAAATGAAGCTTGTCGTCAATACGAATTTCATCGAGTGGAATGATAAGTGTCTCATCAGACATACACTTCTTTAAATTTGAAATGTGAAAAGTGGAATGCACACTGCTGAGCTCGGATGGCAGTTGCAGTCGATATGCCACTGGACCTATCCTCTCAAGGATCTCGAATGGTCCAATGTATCTGGGATTCAATTTCCCGCGTTTACCGAATCGGATAACACCTTTCCAAGGTGAAACCTTGAGTAATACTCGATCCCCAACCTGGAATTCGAGTGGTTTGCGTCTCACGTCAGCATAGCTTTTCTGACGATCACGTGCGGCTTTGAGTTTGTTTTGAATCTCGAAGATTTTGTCGGTTGTTTCGTGAATGATCTCAGGACCAGTGAGTTGACTGTCTCCCACTTCGGTCCAACAGATAGGTGATCGGCACTTACGACCGTACAGTGCCTCGAAGGGTGCAGCCTTAATGCTGGTGTGATAGCTGTTGTTGTACGAAAATTCGCACAATGGTAGATGTTTTTCCCAGTTTACACCGAAATCAACTACGCAGGCTTGTAGCATGTCTTCCAGTGTTTGGATTGTCCGTTCACTTTGGCCGTCGGTCTGAGGATGGTATGCGGTACTCATATCAAGACGGGTACCCAATGATTTTTGAAGTGATTGCCAAAAGTGAGATGTGAAGCGACTATCCCTATCGGAGATAATTGAGATTGGAACACCGTGTCAAGAAACAACCTCTTTGATGTAGATTTGTGTGAGGCGTTCCATCTTGTCGGTTTCCTTGATTGCCAGAAAATGAGCAGATTTTGTGAGACGATCAACGATCACCCAAATGGTATCGCAACCGCTCGATGACTTTGGTAGTTTAGTTATGAAATCCATGGCAATTTGTTCCCATTTCCATTCAGGAATGCTGGGTTGTTGGAGTAAACCAGAAGGTTTTTGGTATTCAGCTTTGACTTTCGAGCAAGTAAGACACTTGCTGACGTATATAGCGATTTCAGCTTTCATATTTGGCCACCAATAAAATTCCTTGATGCCGTGATACATTTTGTCGGATCCAGGATGGATAGAATATTTGGACTTGTGAGCTTCATCCATCACCAAGTCTCGTAGGTTTCCAAAACTGGGTAACCAGATTCGGTTTGAGAAATACCTAATCCCGTTAGGCTTGATTTCAAATTGTTTGTCCATGCCTCGCAAGGCTTCATTTTTGATATTATCAGGTTTCAGAGCTTCGAGTTGAGTAGTGAGAATCTGAATGTTTAGATCATTGTGAATAGTCATGCTGAGGGCTCGGACTCGAAGTGGTTTCGTTCGTTCTTTTCGACTGAGGGCATCGGCAACAACATTTGCCTTACCCGGATGGTATTTGATCTCACAATCGTAGTCGGTAAGCAATTCGACCCACCGACGTTGTCTCATGTTGAGATCCTTCTGATCGAAGATGTGTTGGAGACTTTTGTGATCGTTAAAGATTGTGCACTTAGTGCCATAGAGGTAATGTCTCCAGATTTTGAGGGCAAAGACGACAGCTCCTAGTTCGAGATCGTGGGTGGTGTAGTTCTTTTCATGAATTTTGAGCTGTCGCGAAGCATAAGCAATAACTTTGTCTCGTTGCATCAGCACACAACCGAGACCTTGATGAGAAGCATCGCAGTATACCACAAAGTCATCGGTGCCTTCGGGTAAGGATAGAATCGGAGCACTGCAAAGCTTTTGTTTCAGAAGTTGAAATGCTGACTCTTGTTTATTAGTCCAATCGAACTTTTTGTCTTTCTGAGTCAAGGTTGTGAGTGGTTGAGCTATTTTTGAGAAATTTTCAATGAATCGCCGATAATACCCGGCAAGACCCAAGAATTGACGTACTTCAGTTGGAGATGTTGGTGCTTTCCAGCACTTGATGGCCTCAATTTTCGATGGATCGACATGGATTCCTTGACTATTAACAACATGTCCAAGGAATTGAACGGGTTGTATCCAGAACTCACACTTGGAGAATTTGGCGTAAAGCTCTTCGTGTTTAAGTAGTTCTAGAATGGTTTTGAGGTGTTGCGCGTGTTCTTGTTCACTTCGCGAGTATATGAGGATGTCGTCAATGAAGACAATGACAAACTTGTCGAGATATGGTTTGCACACCCGATTCATAAGGTCCATGAATACAGCCGGTGCGTTAGTTAGGCCGAATGGCATTACATGAAATTCATAATGCCCGTAACGAGTTCGGAAAGCAGTTTTCGGGATATCGGTGTCGCGAACTCGAAGTTGATGATAACCTGACCGAAGATCGATCTTTGAATAAATGCTTGACCCTTGGAGTTGGTCAAACAGGTCATCAATACGAGGGAGTGGATATCGGTTCTTGACGGTCAATTTGTTCAACTCTCGGTAGTCGATGCACATTCGGAAAGAACCGTCTTTCTTTTTCAAGAATAAGACCGGAGCTCCCCAAGGTGAAGAACTCGGTCGGATGAATCCTCTATCCAGGAGTTCCTGTAACTGGGTGGACAGCTCCTGAAGTTCGGATGGGGCTAAGCGGTATGGTGCTCGGGCCACAGGTGCGGCACCTGGCACGAGGTCGATTGAGAACTCAACCTGTCTTGCTGGTGGTAGACCAGGTAGTTCTTCGGGAAAGACTTCTGGAAAGTCTCGAACGATGGGCACATCCTCAAGTCGTTTCTCCTCCGACTTTTTCTCCATGATGTGTGCGAGGATTGCTGGATAACCTTTTCTTAGGAATTTACGAGTTTTCGTCCCACCGGTCTCCCCCTGTATGACTAAGGTTCTACCGACGGCGAGAGGAATACGAACGAGTTTATCATAACAAATGATTTCAGCGCGATGTTTGGACAACCAGTCCATACCAATGATGACGTCGAAACTTCCAATTTCAACAGGCATAAGATCGATTGAAAAGATTTCGTTGGCTAGGTTTAAAGTGCAATTAGGTATCACACTATCAGTTTCTATGAGTTTGCCATTTGCAAGTTCTACGGTGTACTTAACATCTAGAGCAATAGGTGCAATATCAAGTAGAGGGTAGAACTCATCGGAAATAAAGCTTCTATCGGCACCAGTATCAAACAGAATAGAAGCAGATAAGTTGTTGAGGAGGAACATAGCCGTGACCACATTCGGGTCCTGACGGGCATCCCCGGAGTTGAGTACGAACGCTCTTCCCCTTGCATTGTTGTTGTTGTTGTTGTTGTTTCCCTTGTTCTTGTTTTTAGGACATTCGTTCTTGAAGTGTCCTGTTTCTCCACACCCAAAGCAGGATTTGGGTTGGTTGGAATTGTTGCGAGAGGTGTTGTTGTTGGATTTGGGGGCTCGGCAATCTCGGGTCAAGTGCCCGTACTTCTTGCAGTTGTTGCAGGGAGTACTGCATGGACCGTCGTGGTGGTAGTTGCACTTGGAACAATATGGCCTGTCCCCAGTGTAAGCACGTTTAGGTTCAGAGTTTGTGTTGTAAACTTGGATGGTGTTGGCTTTCTTGTTCTGGTTGTTGTGGTGTTCAGAAGGTTTGCGTTTGTTATTGTTGTTGGAGGAGGATGTATTGGGTTTCTCACGGCTGACAACCATTGCCATGAGTTCATGTGCTAGCCGGATAGCACTTTCAGTAGTGGTTGGCTTGGATGAAGCGACGTTCCCTTGGATATTTTCCGGGAGGCCGCAGATGTATCTTTTGATGCTCTTCTCCTCCGGATCAACCAAACCCGGGCATAACAGTGCAAATTGCTGGAATTTGGTGGTATATCCAGCGATGTCAGTTCCCTGCACAGTCAGGTGCCAGAACTCTTCTTCCAACCGATGTAGTTCTTCTTCAGGGCAGTATTTTTCCCTTAGCTTCTTCTTCAATTCAGCCCAGGGAAGTTGGTTTGCTATTTCGATGCCTACAGAGTTTGCGTGGGTGTTCCACCACGTAAGTGCACCTTCCTGAAAGGTGTAAGCAGAGAATTTGACCTTGTTTTCCTCAGCACAGTTGCAGAGGTTGAAGACGGATTCCATACGTTCAATCCATCGGATCAAACCAATGGCACCTTCCGTGCCCTTGAAGTAGAGTGGTTTGCAGCTAAGAAAATCCTTGTAAGAGCAAGGTTTGATAACAGGAGTATTGACTGGAGTTTCGTCATTGTTTCGTGAGTTTCGGGGTGAATCCCGAGCAGCTAAAGCATCGGCCACTGCTCGAGATACGACAGCAGCAAGTTCGGCATCACTGTAACTTTTCCTCTTTGGCGGCATGATTCTTCAAGAAAGAATGAGAGGTACATAAGAAATTGCACCAGGATGATAATTACAATAGATGTATATATTTAAGCGGTAATATACAACATCACACAGTGAAAAATTTACAATGTACGATAGTCGAGAGAAATTGCTGATTGATATTACGATGTTAAATGATTACAGTCAATTCCGAATCATAAGTTTCAAAAGTTACAGACTTGGAAGTTTTACAAAAGTTCCGGGAATTATTACTTCCGGTCGAATTGCATAGATCCTATGAAAGCATAATAAAGTACAGGTTCAGCCTAAGCTAATCCTGACGTAGATTGAGTTGTGGTAGTAGTGTGGTGAGACGGTCCACAGATTCTGCAAGTCTGCTAACCATGCGGAGGGCATCCTCGGTTTCCCTTAGACGTGTCTCGCACTGGTTCAGCCTTGATTGTAGGACAGAAATTTCGTTTCGGTTGCCAATCACTTGGTTGTGGACAACCTCCATGGTTTCGACGGTTTCACCCAGACGATTGTCAAGGGTGTTCACGTGGTTGATTGTATGTTCGTGATCCTCGGAGACTTGATTGATGCGTTCAAGTGATGTGAGTCTCCAGTTTTCGTTGGTTTCTTGGAGTTCGATATCCATAGTATCAAGTCGTTGTTCGTGTCGGTGTAGTCTAGTGGCTAAATCTGACAAAGTGAAGTGAATGGGGTATGGGTCAGCTCGAGGCAACCTGGTGTTCCTCCTAGCTACCCTTGGATTACATGATATATACGGATGAGAGCGTGATGAATTAGGTGGTGTGTTTGCCATTCTGAGACAAAGCGTTAGAAAAAGTGAGGCCTATATTCATATAATACATATATAATATAGCCTAAGTTATTGAGCGTGAGAGAGGTCTATCTATGTATATATATATCACATAATAGCCTAAAGTGTCTAACACAGACATATTTGAGTCCCGGTTCTCTCGAGGTCAGAGTCAACTAATGTATCCTGTTCAGTCATGACTCCTTTCAGATCTCACATCATATTCTTTTAATTGTACATAGTTGATCAGGCTATGTTAAATTAAACCAATACAATGCAGTCACTGAACCTAATCATACTTAATAAGGAATACTGCCTAACGGTCATAGTCTAGGCCCACTAAATGCAACCTAGTTCACTATAACCTTAGGCTCTGATACCAATCTGTCGCACCCCCAAATTCGGGTTGCAGAAGCGAATCGGGTCGGGGCGCGACTAATCAATATACACAGCACAAAAGATATAATGAACGACCACTACATGCGTCGTTTTACATTTAAATTGATAAAATAAAAGTTTACATCAAAGTATCGTTTACATTAGCTCCTTTTGAAATTGAGAGATTTAAGTACATAATTAAACTATACAAAATGTAATAATGCAGCTAAATCTCTGATTGTTTGCATGCTGACTCGAGCTAATGGATCTTGATTAAGCAGTCCAACCTACTGCTGGTCACCTGTGATACATGCTAAAATGGGTCAGCGAAACGCTGGTGAGCTCACAGGTTTGTATATCAACATATATTTGTATGAACCGCAAGATTTTATAATTGAATTTAAAATGCAATTAAGCAAAATAAAAGTTATACAGCCATGAGCACATAATCTGAGCTTAACTTGAGTGTCAGGTCCAATTAAGGAAACCTAACTGAGTTGCCTCCTACGAGTGCCTAATCTACACTCGTCTTCCCAAATGCTAATACGTCCGTTTGACCAGTTAGTGCGTGCTAACCCGGACGAGGATTGTCAATCCTATATGATATCATATACTAACATTCACGCTACAGATGTATTACCAGACTATGCTATGGAGGGCTTTATTGATTAGTTGAAAATAACTCATGTAGTATTTGATTGATTTGTACTTGCGTTCTACTTGTAAAACAAAATGAGCAATAATATCACACCCCTTAATGAAAACAGTAAAATAGGGGCCATGAGACTCACCTGAGCCTTGAGTGTTTATTAAAATAAACTTGAATTGATTAGCTGTGAATTGATGTCCGAAGACTTGTAACCTGTCGGGCGTTCAAAACGCATCACGTTATATGAGTGAGTAGATGTCTCAACAGACCATCTATGTTTGTTGTCCAACAATTAGTTATGTCCAAATGTTTGATTGTTCAACTTTGTTCATCAAAACGTGTACAATCCGTTGGTGAAAGTTTGTAATAATAATCTTTTAAGACATTATTATTAAGTTTGTTTTATTGCATACTATTCATTAGTACATATCGTGTGTTGCAAACAGATTATTTTAGTTTGTATAAGACATAACCCGTAGGTCAAAGTTGGTCAAGGTTGGTCAATCTATGAGTCACTTATAGAGTCACTTCTAGAGTCACTTATAGAGTCACTTCTAGAGTCACTTATAGAGTCACTTATAGAGTCACTTGTAGAGTCACTTGTAGAGTCACTTATAGAGTCACTTCTAGAGTCACTTGTAGAGTCACTTATAGAGTCACTTCTAGAGTCACTTATAGAGTCACTTCTAGAGTCACTTAGGGCGTCACTCAGAGGCGTCACTTAGGGGCGTCACTTAGGTAAGTGTCGCTATAGGCGGCACTCAGTTGGTTAACGGCACTAGGTCAAGTGACGTTCAAATGTGATTTTAAATGGGCAGCGTCACTTGGAGTAGTGACGCTATATGCGGCACTTGGTTTAGGCGTCACTAAAGGTAAGTGACGCTATAGGCGTCACTTGGGTAAGTGTCGCTGGTAGGGCGACACTTACGTCTGACCAGATTTCTAATTTTAATCCAAGTGTTCTAAGTGTCGGTTATTCATTCGGGAAACTTTCTAAATTTAGTTTTTGGTCCAAGTTACTAACTAGGTCAACCAAACCCATTTTTGTTACCACTTTCCAAAAATAGTAAGTTTTTCGAAAACTAGCCACTTTTGTTGACTTGGTCAAACTTACTCGGTTTGACCCGAAACTTTCACCCAACCCAAATATCAGTTTATAGAGTCTAAATAAATTGTCGGTTTGTGTCCAAGTTCACCAAGAGTGTCGATTCTTATAAAAGTTCCAAATATTTAAGATTTCACATTTCGACTTTTTGTCGGTTTATTCCACCATGTGTCTAACATATTTCTGGTCCCAATCAAGTCTCACCAATTTTTCTAACTGATCTTCTATGTGTTTAGGGTCTAACATATATTTTTCCAAGAGTCTTAAGTCCATGATCATAGAGAAACAATTTAACTTGTCATGCATAGTCCAGTTTCTGATTTTAGTCAGGTCAGTCCCAAAAATCGATAAATAGAGAAAAATACGTTTAGATCTGGTAAAAACGTAAAACGTAAAAGTTGTAGATCTTTTCAATATGCAAATTTAAAAAAAAATGCATCTTCTAACTCTTCTTAGAACTCAAGTTATGACATTTTTAGTAATCTGTGTTTTTCTGGACAGATTGTGTATCTCTTGTGAAAAGTTCATAAAAACGTATTTCAAGTTTATATTTGGACATAATCTTGTTAGGTGAGCTTTATAACATGTAAATAGACAATATGAAAGTAAGAAAGAGTTTTCTTACAAAGATCTTGATGGAAATGTGATGAGATGATGGTGTAAGTGTTCTTGAGCTTGTTATTATTACAAATAGTTAAGGAATTTGTTGGTGGTTGATGGTGGTGACTTGGTAGTTTATGGTGGAGTTATGGTGGTTAGAATTCTCTGGATTTTTAGAGAGAGAAGTGATAGAGAGAAGTTGGAGAAAATGAGAGAAAGAGAGTTAGTGGAAAATGGTCTTGCATGTTGAATGTATGGAAGTAATGAGTGAGTGGGTTGCATGAAGGATTAAAGGAGGAAAGGAAAGGTGGCACATGGGTGCACATGGGGGTTGAGGGGGCCGGCCAAGGGGGCCCACTCAGGGGTATTTTGGTCATTTTCTCACTTATTCGATTTGTGCTTCGTGCGGTGTTCGTTTTCTCGTTCGGTTTGGTGTTTAAACGTTTATTACGCGTTTTTAAGTAACGATTTAGATTTGAATACTTTCACTTGAAGTGTTCTTTCTAAATACTTGGAAAAACATTTATATAGATGATTCGTTAATTTAGGGATCTCGATTTGCTCGTTCGTTGTACGGATTTTAAATCACGTAACCGTTGTTTGTACGACACGAATTGATTACAAAGTATTATTATCAAAATAATATTTTGGGAAGATATTGTCATTAAATAATGTTATATTATTTAATAAAATTGTTTCACCAACGTCCGTATTTAATTGAACCGAATTACATTCGATTTGAAACTTGTACGATTTAATCGAATCGCATAATTGTATATATTCAATAATATATATATCGGTACATTAATTAGACTAACACAGAACTAATTACATGTAATAATAATTGATTAGGCACTAATTACTGGCCCTAAATTGACGGGTGTCACATTCTCCCCCTGTTAGGAGAATTTCGTCCCGAAATTTGGTTTGGAGTCGTGCTTGAAGTAGCATCAGCAAATAATTGAGGGTACTTGAGTCGCATCTGGTCCTCCCGTTCCCAGGTGAATTCCGGCCCACGTCGCGAATTCCACCTGACTTTGACAATGGGAATACGACTTTGTTTGAGTTGTTTGACCTCACGGTCCATGATTTCGGCGGGTTCTTCAACAAAATGAAGCTTGTCGTCAATACGAATTTCATCGAGTGGAATGATAAGTGTCTCATCAGACATACACTTCTTTAAATTTGAAATGTGAAAAGTGGAATGCACACTGCTGAGCTCGGATGGCAGTTGCAGTCGATATGCCACTGGACCTATCCTCTCAAGGATCTCGAATGGTCCAATGTATCTGGGATTCAATTTCCCGCGTTTACCGAATCGGATAACACCTTTCCAAGGTGAAACCTTGAGTAATACTCGATCCCCAACCTGGAATTCGAGTGGTTTGCGTCTCACGTCAGCATAGCTTTTCTGACGATCACGTGCGGCTTTGAGTTTGTTTTGAATCTCGAAGATTTTGTCGGTTGTTTCGTGAATGATCTCAGGACCAGTGAGTTGACTGTCTCCCACTTCGGTCCAACAGATAGGTGATCGGCACTTACGACCGTACAGTGCCTCGAAGGGTGCAGCCTTAATGCTGGTGTGATAGCTGTTGTTGTACGAAAATTCGCACAATGGTAGATGTTTTTCCCAGTTTACACCGAAATCAACTACGCAGGCTTGTAGCATGTCTTCCAGTGTTTGGATTGTCCGTTCACTTTGGCCGTCGGTCTGAGGATGGTATGCGGTACTCATATCAAGACGGGTACCCAATGATTTTTGAAGTGATTGCCAAAAGTGAGATGTGAAGCGACTATCTCTATCGGAGATAATTGAGATTGGAACACCGTGTCAAGAAACAACCTCTTTGATGTAGATTTGTGTGAGGCGTTCCATCTTGTCGGTTTCCTTGATTGCCAGAAAATGAGCAGATTTTGTGAGACGATCAACGATCACCCAAATGGTATCGCAACCGCTCGATGACTTTGGTAGTTTAGTTATGAAATCCATGGCAATTTGTTCCCATTTCCATTCAGGAATGCTGGGTTGTTGGAGTAAACCAGAAGGTTTTTGGTATTCAGCTTTGACTTTCGAGCAAGTAAGACACTTGCTGACGTATATAGCGATTTCAGCTTTCATATTTGGCCACCAATAAAATTCCTTGATGCCGTGATACATTTTGTCGGATCCAGGATGGATAGAATATTTGGACTTGTGAGCTTCATCCATCACCAAGTCTCGTAGGTTTCCAAAACTGGGTAACCAGATTCGGTTTGAGAAATACCTAATCCCGTTAGGCTTGATTTCAAATTGTTTGTCCATGCCTCGCAAGGCTTCATTTTTGATATTATCAGGTTTCAGAGCTTCGAGTTGAGTAGTGAGAATCTGAATGTTTAGATCATTGTGAATAGTCATGCTGAGGGCTCGGACTCGAAGTGGTTTCGTTCGTTCTTTTCGACTGAGGGCATCGGCAACAACATTTGCCTTACCCGGATGGTATTTGATCTCACAATCGTAGTCGGTAAGCAATTCGACCCACCGACGTTGTCTCATGTTGAGATCCTTCTGATCGAAGATGTGTTGGAGACTTTTGTGATCGTTAAAGATTGTGCACTTAGTGCCATAGAGGTAATGTCTCCAGATTTTGAGGGCAAAGACGACAGCTCCTAGTTCGAGATCGTGGGTGGTGTAGTTCTTTTCATGAATTTTGAGCTGTCGCGAAGCATAAGCAATAACTTTGTCTCGTTGCATCAGCACACAACCGAGACCTTGATGAGAAGCATCGCAGTATACCACAAAGTCATCGGTGCCTTCGGGTAAGGATAGAATCGGAGCACTGCAAAGCTTTTGTTTCAGAAGTTGAAATGCTGACTCTTGTTTATTAGTCCAATCGAACTTTTTGTCTTTCTGAGTCAAGGTTGTGAGTGGTTGAGCTATTTTTGAGAAATTTTCAATGAATCGCCGATAATACCCGGCAAGACCCAAGAATTGACGTACTTCAGTTGGAGATGTTGGTGCTTTCCAGCACTTGATGGCCTCAATTTTCGATGGATCGACATGGATTCCTTGACTATTAACAACATGTCCAAGGAATTGAACGGGTTGTATCCAGAACTCACACTTGGAGAATTTGGCGTAAAGCTCTTCGTGTTTAAGTAGTTCTAGAATGGTTTTGAGGTGTTGCGCGTGTTCTTGTTCACTTCGCGAGTATATGAGGATGTCGTCAATGAAGACAATGACAAACTTGTCGAGATATGGTTTGCACACCCGATTCATAAGGTCCATGAATACAGCCGGTGCGTTAGTTAGGCCGAATGGCATTACATGAAATTCATAATGCCCGTAACGAGTTCGGAAAGCAGTTTTCGGGATATCGGTGTCGCGAACTCGAAGTTGATGATAACCTGACCGAAGATCGATCTTTGAATAAATGCTTGACCCTTGGAGTTGGTCAAACAGGTCATCAATACGAGGGAGTGGATATCGGTTCTTGACGGTCAATTTGTTCAACTCTCGGTAGTCGATGCACATTCGGAAAGAACCGTCTTTCTTTTTCAAGAATAAGACCGGAGCTCCCCAAGGTGAAGAACTCGGTCGGATGAATCCTCTATCCAGGAGTTCCTGTAACTGGGTGGACAGCTCCTGAAGTTCGGATGGGGCTAAGCGGTATGGTGCTCGGGCCACAGGTGCGGCACCTGGCACGAGGTCGATTGAGAACTCAACCTGTCTTGCTGGTGGTAGACCAGGTAGTTCTTCGGGAAAGACTTCTGGAAAGTCTCGAACGATGGGCACATCCTCAAGTCGTTTCTCCTCCGACTTTTTCTCCATGATGTGTGCGAGGATTGCTGGATAACCTTTTCTCAGGAATTTACGAGTTTTCGTCCCACCGGTCTCCCCCTGTATGACTAAGGTTCTACCGACGGCGAGAGGAATACGAACGAGTTTATCATAACAAATGATTTCAGCGCGATGTTTGGACAACCAGTCCATACCAATGATGACGTCGAAACTTCCAATTTCAACAGGCATAAGATCGATTGAAAAGATTTCGTTGGCTAGGTTTAAAGTGCAATTAGGTATCACACTATCAGTTTCTATGAGTTTGCCATATGCAAGTTCTACG
This sequence comes from Pseudognaphalium luteoalbum, assembly GCA_963422505.1. NCBI lineage: Eukaryota > Viridiplantae > Streptophyta > Magnoliopsida > Asterales > Asteraceae > Pseudognaphalium > Pseudognaphalium luteoalbum. The sequence goes on from OY730197.1 coordinate 88,473,662, forward strand.
GTGTACTTAACATCTAGAGCAATAGGTGCAATATCAAGTAGAGGGTAGAACTCATCGGAAATAAAGCTTCTATCGGCACCAGTATCAAACAGAATAGAAGCAGATAAGTTGTTGAGGAGGAACATAGCCGTGACCACATTCGGGTCCTGACGGGCATCCCCGGAGTTGAGTACGAACGCTCTTCCCCTTGCATTGTTGTTGTTGTTGTTGTTGTTTCCCTTGTTCTTGTTTTTAGGACATTCGTTCTTGAAGTGTCCTGTTTCTCCACACCCAAAGCAGGATTTGGGTTGGTTGGAATTGTTGCGAGAGGTGTTGTTGTTGGATTTGGGGGCTCGGCAATCTCGGGTCAAGTGCCCGTACTTCTTGCAGTTGTTGCAGGGAGTACTGCATGGACCGTCGTGGTGGTAGTTGCACTTGGAACAATATGGCCTGTCCCCAGTGTAAGCACGTTTAGGTTCAGAGTTTGTGTTGTAAACTTGGATGGTGTTGGCTTTCTTGTTCTGGTTGTTGTGGTGTTCAGAAGGTTTGCGTTTGTTATTGTTGTTGGAGGAGGATGTATTGGGTTTCTCACGGCTGACAACCATTGCCATGAGTTCATGTGCTAGCCGGATAGCACTTTCAGTAGTGGTTGGCTTGGATGAAGCGACGTTCCCTTGGATATTTTCCGGGAGGCCGCAGATGTATCTTTTGATGCTCTTCTCCTCCGGATCAACCAAACCCGGGCATAACAGTGCAAATTGCTGGAATTTGGTGGTATATCCAGCGATGTCAGTTCCCTGCACAGTCAGGTGCCAGAACTCTTCTTCCAACCGATGTAGTTCTTCTTCAGGGCAGTATTTTTCCCTTAGCTTCTTCTTCAATTCAGCCCAGGGAAGTTGGTTTGCTATTTCGATGCCTACAGAGTTTGCGTGGGTGTTCCACCACGTAAGTGCACCTTCCTGAAAGGTGTAAGCAGAGAATTTGACCTTGTTTTCCTCAGCACAGTTGCAGAGGTTGAAGACGGATTCCATACGTTCAATCCATCGGATCAAACCAATGGCACCTTCCGTGCCCTTGAAGTAGAGTGGTTTGCAGCTAAGAAAATCCTTGTAAGAGCAAGGTTTGATAACAGGAGTATTGACTGGAGTTTCGTCATTGTTTCGTGAGTTTCGGGGTGAATCCCGAGCAGCTAAAGCATCGGCCACTGCTCGAGATACGACAGCAGCAAGTTCGGCATCACTGTAACTTTTCCTCTTTGGCGGCATGATTCTTCAAGAAAGAATGAGAGGTACATAAGAAATTGCACCAGGATGATAATTACAATAGATGTATATATTTAAGCGGTAATATACAACATCACACAGTGAAAAATTTACAATGTACGATAGTCGAGAGAAATTGCTGATTGATATTACGATGTTAAATGATTACAGTCAATTCCGAATCATAAGTTTCAAAAGTTACAGACTTGGAAGTTTTACAAAAGTTCCGGGAATTATTACTTCCGGTCGAATTGCATAGATCCTATGAAAGCATAATAAAGTACAGGTTCAGCCTAAGCTAATCCTGACGTAGATTGAGTTGTGGTAGTAGTGTGGTGAGACGGTCCACAGATTCTGCAAGTCTGCTAACCATGCGGAGGGCATCCTCGGTTTCCCTTAGACGTGTCTCGCACTGGTTCAGCCTTGATTGTAGGACAGAAATTTCGTTTCGGTTGCCAATCACTTGGTTGTGGACAACCTCCATGGTTTCGACGGTTTCACCCAGACGATTGTCAAGGGTGTTCACGTGGTTGATTGTATGTTCGTGATCCTCGGAGACTTGATTGATGCGTTCAAGTGATGTGAGTCTCCAGTTTTCGTTGGTTTCTTGGAGTTCGATATCCATAGTATCAAGTCGTTGTTCGTGTCGGTGTAGTCTAGTGGCTAAATCTGACAAAGTGAAGTGAATGGGGTATGGGTCAGCTCGAGGCAACCTGGTGTTCCTCCTAGCTACCCTTGGATTACATGATATATACGGATGAGAGCGTGATGAATTAGGTGGTGTGTTTGCCATTCTGAGACAAAGCGTTAGAAAAAGTGAGGCCTATATTCATATAATACATATATAATATAGCCTAAGTTATTGAGCGTGAGAGAGGTCTATCTATGTATATATATATCACATAATAGCCTAAAGTGTCTAACACAGACATATTTGAGTCCCGGTTCTCTCGAGGTCAGAGTCAACTAATGTATCCTGTTCAGTCATGACTCCTTTCAGATCTCACATCATATTCTTTTAATTGTACATAGTTGATCAGGCTATGTTAAATTAAACCAATACAATGCAGTCACTGAACCTAATCATACTTAATAAGGAATACTGCCTAACGGTCATAGTCTAGGCCCACTAAATGCAACCTAGTTCACTATAACCTTAGGCTCTGATACCAATCTGTCGCACCCCCAAATTCGGGTTGCAGAAGCGAATCGGGTCGGGGCGCGACTAATCAATATACACAGCACAAAAGATATAATGAACGACCACTACATGCGTCGTTTTACATTTAAATTGATAAAATAAAAGTTTACATCAAAGTATCGTTTACATTAGCTCCTTTTGAAATTGAGAGATTTAAGTACATAATTAAACTATACAAAATGTAATAATGCAGCTAAATCTCTGATTGTTTGCATGCTGACTCGAGCTAATGGATCTTGATTAAGCAGTCCAACCTACTGCTGGTCACCTGTGATACATGCTAAAATGGGTCAGCGAAACGCTGGTGAGCTCACAGGTTTGTATATCAACATATATTTGTATGAACCGCAAGATTTTATAATTGAATTTAAAATGCAATTAAGCAAAATAAAAGTTATACAGCCATGAGCACATAATCTGAGCTTAACTTGAGTGTCAGGTCCAATTAAGGAAACCTAACTGAGTTGCCTCCTACGAGTGCCTAATCTACACTCGTCTTCCCAAATGCTAATACGTCCGTTTGACCAGTTAGTGCGTGCTAACCCGGACGAGGATTGTCAATCCTATATGATATCATATACTAACATTCACGCTACAGATGTATTACCAGACTATGCTATGGAGGGCTTTATTGATTAGTTGAAAATAACTCATGTAGTATTTGATTGATTTGTACTTGCGTTCTACTTGTAAAACAAAATGAGCAATAATATCACACCCCTTAATGAAAACAGTAAAATAGGGGCCATGAGACTCACCTGAGCCTTGAGTGTTTATTAAAATAAACTTGAATTGATTAGCTGTGAATTGATGTCCGAAGACTTGTAACCTGTCGGGCGTTCAAAACGCATCACGTTATATGAGTGAGTAGATGTCTCAACAGACCATCTATGTTTGTTGTCCAACAATTAGTTATGTCCAAATGTTTGATTGTTCAACTTTGTTCATCAAAACGTGTACAATCCGTTGGTGAAAGTTTGTAATAATAATCTTTTAAGACATTATTATTAAGTTTGTTTTATTGCATACTATTCATTAGTACATATCGTGTGTTGCAAACAGATTATTTTAGTTTGTATAAGACATAACCCGTAGGTCAAAGTTGGTCAAGGTTGGTCAATCTATGAGTCACTTATAGAGTCACTTCTAGAGTCACTTATAGAGTCACTTCTAGAGTCACTTATAGAGTCACTTGTAGAGTCACTTGTAGAGTCACTTGTAGAGTCACTTATAGAGTCACTTCTAGAGTCACTTGTAGAGTCACTTATAGAGTCACTTCTAGAGTCACTTATAGAGTCACTTCTAGAGTCACTTAGGGCGTCACTCAGAGGCGTCACTTAGGGGCGTCACTTAGGTAAGTGTCGCTATAGGCGGCACTCAGTTGGTTAACGGCACTAGGTCAAGTGACGTTCAAATGTGATTTTAAATGGGCAGCGTCACTTGGAGTAGTGACGCTATATGCGGCACTTGGTTTAGGCGTCACTAAAGGTAAGTGACGCTATAGGCGTCACTTGGGTAAGTGTCGCTGGTAGGGCGACACTTACGTCTGACCAGATTTCTAATTTTAATCCAAGTGTTCTAAGTGTCGGTTATTCATTCGGGAAACTTTCTAAATTTAGTTTTTGGTCCAAGTTACTAACTAGGTCAACCAAACCCATTTTTGTTACCACTTTCCAAAAATAGTAAGTTTTTCGAAAACTAGCCACTTTTGTTGACTTGGTCAAACTTACTCGGTTTGACCCGAAACTTTCACCCAACCCAAATATCAGTTTATAGAGTCTAAATAAATTGTCGGTTTGTGTCCAAGTTCACCAAGAGTGTCGATTCTTATAAAAGTTCCAAATATTTAAGATTTCACATTTCGACTTTTTGTCGGTTTATTCCACCATGTGTCTAACATATTTCTGGTCCCAATCAAGTCTCACCAATTTTTTTAACTGATCTTCTATGTGTTTAGGGTCTAACATATATTTTTCCAAGAGTCTTAAGTCCATGATCATAGAGAAACAATTTAACTTGTCATGCATAGTCCAGTTTCTGATTTTAGTCAGGTCAGTCCCAAAAATCGATAAATAGAGAAAAATACGTTTAGATCTGGTAAAAACGTAAAACGTAAAAGTTGTAGATCTTTTCAATACGCAAATTTACAAAAAAAAATGCATCTTCTAACTCTTCTTAGAACTCAAGTTATGACATTTTTAGTAATCTGTGTTTTTCTGGACAGATTGTGTATCTCTTGTGAAAAGTTCATAAAAACGTATTTCAAGTTTATATTTGGACATAATCTTGTTAGGTGAGCTTTATAACATGTAAATAGACAATATGAAAGTAAGAAAGAGTTTTCTTACAAAGATCTTGATGGAAATGTGATGAGATGATGGTGTAAGTGTTCTTGAGCTTGTTATTATTACAAATAGTTAAGGAATTTGTTGGTGGTTGATGGTGGTGACTTGGTAGTTTATGGTGGAGTTATGGTGGTTAGAATTCTCTGGATTTTTAGAGAGAGAAGTGATAGAGAGAAGTTGGAGAAAATGAGAGAAAGAGAGTTAGTGGAAAATGGTCTTGCATGTTGAATGTATGGAAGTAATGAGTGAGTGGGTTGCATGAAGGATTAAAGGAGGAAAGGAAAGGTGGCACATGGGTGCACATGGGGGTTGAGGGGGCCGGCCAAGGGGGCCCACTCAGGGGTATTTTGGTCATTTTCTCACTTATTCGATTTGTGCTTCGTGCGGTGTTCGTTTTCTCGTTCGGTTTGGTGTTTAAACGTTTATTACGCGTTTTTAAGTAACGATTTAGATTTGAATACTTTCACTTGAAGTGTTCTTTCTAAATACTTGGAAAAACATTTATATAGATGATTCGTTAATTTAGGGATCTCGATTTGCTCGTTCGTTGTACGGATTTTAAATCACGTAACCGTTGTTTGTACGACACGAATTGATTACAAAGTATTATTATCAAAATAATATTTTGGGAAGATATTGTCATTAAATAATGTTATATTATTTAATAAAATTGTTTCACCAACGTCCGTATTTAATTGAACTGAATTACATTCGATTTGAAACTTGTACGATTTAATCGAATCGCATAATTGTATATATTCAATAATATATATATCGGTACATTAATTAGCCTAACACAGAACTAATTACGTGTAATAATAATTGATTAGGCACTAATTACTAGCCCTAAATTGACGGGTGTCACAATATATATATATATATATATATATATATATATATATATACATGTAAAGTCCCAAGTTGAAATAAGAAGGCTAATTTCCGTGAGAAGGTGAGAAGCACTTTAAAATCAACTTTTAACTATGCGAAACATGTTATTTTACAAAATTTTCTTCGTAGTTTCTTTTTTAAATAACTTTTAGAAGTTATTTTTCAAATAAAAAAAATTCGACGTTTTATTATTTTTTTAATTAAATTTTTTATTCATAATAATCACATTTTTTAACTTGATAATCACATGAATAACATGTGATTATCATGCCATATTTTGTGATTATCTCGAACACATGATAATCACATTATATTAGAGAATAATCACATGTGATTATCTTCAATAATCACAACAGTAACGACTGTAAAATTAGTTCGAAAAAAAAGTTAATATTTCTTCTAAAAGTTATTTTAATAGTAATCATTGAAAAAGTTTTACAGGAAAAAAGAAAAAGTGTTTCGAATAGTTAAAAAGTAGTTTTGAAGTGTTTTTCACGTTCTCACGAAAATTAGCCTTCTCATTTTAACCTATATATATATATATATTTAAGGTACAGACTCTACATATTTTAGGTACTTTTATTGTCATCGCCAGATAAACTAACCGAGTAATGAACATAAAGTTTACATCGATATATACATTAATATACAATACTAAATCTTCAGTTCTTCATAATCATCATATTTATTCTTGCTACAATTTACACTAATGTTATTATATGGTTATAGCTACTATTATTAATTAGATTCTAGTTTTAGACTCTTATATATATATATATATATAGAATCATGTCTCAACATTAAATTAACATATTCAACTTATATTATTTTATAAGAAAGTTTAACCATAAAAATTAATAGAAAAATTGAACTTGGTTTAATCGGGTCAACCAGCACCCGCATAAATTTATCTATTTTAACCCGTAACCCGACCCTAATGAGCATTCGGGTTAATCGGGTTAACACGTATAACCCGATTAAACTTTTTAACCCTATTAAACCCAACCCGAATAGTCTTAATAGGGTTCAGATTGGGTCGGGTGCGGATCGGGTTTTTTGACACCCCTATATACATAGCTCCTTAATTCGAATATCCGAATTTTTGACGATATATGAAACATTGACTTTTAAGTTCCGCTATATACCAATTATTTCATAAAATAGTATAATTAACTTTTGTTCCGCCGCAGCGCGCGGGTTAGAAAATACTTGTTATTGTACATATAAGAAAATTACTTATAGATTGACATTCCTCGAGTCACAATCAGGGTATGCGATTAAGATATCAAACGTAAATATAACTGTACAGCCGATATACAAAGTGACACTTTTTCCGAACCAATATACAAAGTGACTCTTTTACACGATAAGTCAAGAAAAACTAATTAAGTTCCAACATAGCACCATTACAAAAATTGTCAAATTAAAATACGTATTGAATTTTTTAAATCTACACAATTAGTATAATATTATAAGAATTTGTATTCACATAAAGTTTACTAGTAAAGCAATCCAAATCTAAGAATTGGTAAAGACGTAAGTTTCTTCAATATACTTTTGACCTTGAAATATTTAGCTTGGGCTTGAGATTTTTACTTGGGCTGGAATTTTTATTTGGGTTTGAAATTTTTCTTTGGGCCCGTCATATTGTATGTTTTTCTTAACCTCAATTGGCTCATTATGATAAGATTTTGATTTCCCAACGGCATCTTTAACCTTGGAATCATACATTGTAGATTATTTCATAGTTTTTTTCTTTTAATATTCGAGTGTGTTTGCATGTTTAATAATAAACTAGTTGTTAACCCGCGCAATGCGGCGGAGAAAATATTTAAAATTAGTGAAAAAGGTAGTGAAATAGAAGTTGAAAAATTTATATATAATATATGTATTGAATCAAACAAATAAAAATAATATGAAAGTAATATGATGAACAACACTTGAAAAAAAAAACCCATATAAAATTAAAAAAACATCGCATGTCTTATATGTGTACATTATAGATGCTATATTCATATTAGATGTGGGAAAAGAAACTCATCATCTTTTTTACCCAAAGGTGTATAGATAAAGATGATGTACAACAGTGTACCCGCTGTCATTTCTGCACCATCCTCCAGGTACACTTTAACAACTTTATAATGTTTGAACGCATTACCTCAAAAGTTGTAATGATCTTTTCTATCGATTTTACAAAATTCAAGCTTCAAATTTCAAATCTTAGTAGTTTCAAACTTTTCGACACATGGAACCTAAACTACTCCCAATTTAAGTAAAATAATTCAATATATCTATATCCATTCAATATTGTTTGAAAATACATTTCAAATTTTTGGAAAATATTACTCTACAAATTATTGTTGACCTATCACTAATTTGTACAATACCAACCACTAAATACGAAGATACACACAATCATAAAACGTAGACAAAAAATAAAGCATACTACAGTATCTTTAATTCCAATCTTTATAAAGAAAAACATAACACAAACCATAATGATTACATTTAACTAAAAATTAACATGGATTAGAAGCCTAAATAATAAAGGTATCTAAAAATAAAATAGTGCAAACAAAAATACACGGTCGTCGGCCACTAATTAAGTAGCATTTCCGGGAACGATCCGACTTCCTCTGTCTATGTCTATAAATCTCATCGTCAAAAAACACATACAAAACGCATAACATCTTAAAGATGAAGAAAATTATGAAAAACAATTGAAAAAATATATAAAAGACAAACTTCTTGATGGATGGATCATATGTACATGATAGGCATCTCCAATAGTTCAGTGATTTCGACACAGAGAACATAATATCAACACAATACTAAAGATCTAACATCCAACTAAAAAAAATTCAAGATAACATGAATAGTTTAGTAAAAAATTCAAGATACAAACGGAATCAAATATTATATAAAAATTAAAGATCTGCGAAAATAATACAAGAACAATACAGATCTAGTGTAAATTTACTTGAAACTTTGGATCTAACATGCGTTTTTAGGCAATGGAAGGTTATTGTAGCTATGGTGGCAATTGAAGATTGTTGTAGTTTTGATAGTGGTTTTTGAAATAGAATAATGGTTCGGACTGTAACACCCCCAAATTTACTGTTTAGCGGAAGCAAGCTTTGGGGTGCTACTAATTAATAACTAAAACACACAAGGCATATAATGAACGACTCTATATGCGTCGTTTTACAGATACATTGATAATATAAAGTTCTACAATGTATAAATGTTTACAAAAGCCCAATAATTACAATGTTTAGAGATTAATCGGCATAACTTAGTTACAAAATGTAGTAATGCAAAAATAATCTCCTGATGTGTATGCTGACTCGAGCTATGGGCATCCTGAGTGAACAGGTCCTACTGCTGTTGGGTACCTGAGAACACATGCTAAAAGGTCAGCTAACGCTGGTGAGCTCACAGGTTTGCATAATAAATATGTAAGTGTGAACCACAAGATTTAATGATAACCGTTTGAAATGAATTAAATGATGTATATGTTTGCCATAAGGTCATAGTCTGCGCTTAACGTGGGTGTCAGGATCACAATAAAGTGTTTGATCGTGGGTGCCTCCGGGCGAGTGTCTAATCCACACTCTGTTTAACCAGTCAGTGCTTGCTGACCCGGACGAGGATGGTCAGTCCTATATGGTACCATACACTAACATTCGCGCTACATAAAGTATTACCAGAACTATGATCGTAGAGGACTTAAAAGTGATTAGAAAACAGCTCATGCTGAATATGGCGAGTTTTGTACTCGTGTTCACGTGTAAAACAGTTAGAGCATGTATTCCCACCCCGGGAGTAAAAAAAGTAAAAAGTTAGGGCTGTGAGACTCACCTGAGCCTGAAGAGTTGCAATGAAGCAAATGTGGTGAAGTAAAATGGGGTGTCCGAAGACTGTAACCTGCCGGGCGTTTATAACACGCAAGTTTAAATAAAATAAGTAGGTATCTTAAAAGATAACCTATGCTAGTTGTTCATCCAACTAGTAATGTTCAATGATTTGATTTGATTGATATTTTTAATCGCGTAGACTTTGTTTGTGGTTACAAAACAATTACGAAATATTTATCAAAATAATGTTTGTGATATAATAGCGTCATTAAATAATGTTATTCATTTAATAAAGTTGTTCACCAACGTCCGTATTAATTGAATCGAATTACCTTCGATTTGAAACGTGCGCGATTTAACCAAATCGCGTAATTGTATATATTCAACAATATATATTATTTGATACACAACTTAGCCTAACACAGTACTAATTACATATATTACAAAATGATTAGGACCTAATGACAAGCCCTAATTTGGCGGGTGTTACACGGACCAACAGCGGAATTGCACCGAGCAACGCTAACATCGTTTGCGCATCACAATCTATTTTGGCTAACCTTTGTACATCTTACGCACTTCTCAGAACGTCGTTGTTTTGCAACAGCTTCACCACCGTTTTTACATCTTTTTTATTCACATCAGATTTACACTCTGTAATCTTTCCGATCTCCGGAGTAGACGGTTTGATGGTGATGGTGACGGTACCCGACACAACTATCGTATCTCATGGTGTCGTTGATTTTCAAGCGGCATAAAAATCATACTCCGGCGACGGTGATAGTGGGTTCAAAAACAACTGATGCAAGATTGTTTTGTTGAAATTTTCCATAGGCAATTCATGATTGATGTTGACGAAAATAATAAAAATGCAGTCAAGAATAAAAAGAGAGCATGATGGTGGGTTTTTGTGTGTGTGTGTGTGTTATGATTTGATGAGTTGTTTATACCGAACGATTTTTAATATTTGTTTGTAGTAGGTAGAAGGGTAGATAAGTAATTTCAGATATCCTTCTACTCAACTTTTCAGCCAAATGTTTGATATGCTTAATAAAGGGTAGAGATAGGTAAATACTTAACGGTAGAAATCTTAGCACTTGATTTCATTAAAGATACCAAAATTTACCCCAAATTTGAACAATTGTGTACACCCGCGTAGCTTTAATATTCCTAGGACGCTTACAATTCAATCTCCGTATTTATTGGCAAATAGGAGTGTTAATTACTTATGTAGATTGGTCAACGGATGGTGTTCATCCGGTTTTGAATGATATCCCGAAGAATATTTTCAAGAAGGGAGAATTACACATATATCTTTACAAACTTGCAATATTATGTTAATATTTTTGTAAAATTTTAAAATACATCAATATCCTTTTAAAACTTTATAATTCTCATATATACCAAAATCGGTATTTTAAATAGTAGTTAATGTTTTAAAAGCATTAATTTGTTATTTATATGCTAGTTAATATTTGAATGTCCATATAATATTAAATGTACATATAACTTTTAAATTGCATGATACTCCCTTCATCCCAGTTTTATTGTCCACTTTTAACTTTTAGAGTTTTTTTTGGACAACTTTGACCTTGAATATTTTTGTTTGTATTATATAATACTTAATGCAAATTATACCAATAAAAATAAATTTAAAACTCAATCCATTCATATAATTTGCATCAAATATTACATAACACACACAAATATATTGAAGGTCAAAGTTGAAAAAAAAAGACTCCAAAAGTCAAAAGTGAAACTGGAATAGAGGGAGTACTATTTAACGATTACTTATTTCACTTACCATTTATAAAAAAAACCCCTCCAATATGTTCATATGGTTCATGAATTTAAGATGAATGGTACCATTTAACAAAGAAAAATCGGCTGGAACTTATATGTAAATAATTATAAATGCATTTTAGCATAAATTTTTTTCCCCCGCTCACGTATACATGTAACATGTTGGCTAGATTTATGGGCCTGGAAAAACCCATAAGTTTTCTTTCACGTACATATGTCATTATGTTGGCTAGATTTTTGGGTCTGAAAAAGCCCATTAATTTTTAGTGGCGGAGGTAGAGGGGGCATGGGGCATGGGACAGCTGCCCCATAAGAATTCTTAAATCATGTAAAAAATAAATTTTTTTAAAGGTATTTGTGATATTTTAGAAGTTTTACCCCCCAAACATGAACAATTAATTAAATTTTTTTTTTCCCACCCTAATTCTAAATCCTAATTCCACCCTGTTAATTTTCTAGTTTGGACCTGGAAAAATTTTTGCCCCTAGTTTTGTTTCCTGTATTCTTTTTGTGCCTGTCCCAAGAATGCAAGCCAAAAAGGAAGGAAAGAAAACATTATAAATAGTTTTACTATTTTCCCGTAACATAATAGTATATATAGTTTTACTACTTTCCCGGCTTGCAGTTTTTGTGAAATTAAACTTTGATTTAAAAGCCAAAACCGAAAATCGAATTTATTCAAAATCGAATACGGAACTGAAAATCAAATTCAAATTTGGTTCAGTATTCGGATTAAACGTTTTCAAACCAAATATTGAACACCCCTAATATATATATATATATATATATATATATATATATATATATATACACACACATACACACACACACAAAATAGAAACTCTATAAATTTATACTCGATACATTAATAACCTCGATAAAATTAATAATTTGTCCGGTCACAACTTGAGACTAGTACAAAATTGGACCCCAATCGATAAAACAATAAATAATAATATTTTTTGAAATCCCAATGTAATTATATTGGTCCCAGCGAAACTATAAATTAATAATTACTAAAATATTTCAAAATTCTAGGATTGTCTAGTAAAAAATGAATCTATAGTCACTTGTTTTTTTGTGAACTTCAAATCTATATTTGAGTTCATCTTTAAATCTCATCATTGCACTTAAAAGTTGAGGCATTGTATTCAGGTATTGCAACAAAAAGTTCTGAATGGACATGAAAATTTTGAGAGTTGCTCACGAATATAAGCCAACTCTTAAAATTAATAATTTATTAATTTATCGATATAATAATAACTCGTTAAATTAATAAAATATCCCGGTTCCAATATTCTTAATCTATAGAGGTTCTAATATATATATATATATATATATATATATATATATATATATATATATATATATATATATAAAGGTAATAGGTTAATGTGAGATTCAAAATTGAAGTAACAGTGTCATTCGCGATGGTTAATCAATTATTACCAAGCTTCAGTTCATCTTAAAAAAAGTTGATGTACCACTTGGGTGACACTAATATATATATATATATAGGTAATAGGTTAACGTGAGATTAAAAATTAAAGTAACAGTGTCATTCGCGAAGGTTAATCGATTGTTACTAAGTTTCAGTTCATGTTGAAAAAAGTTGATGTACCACTTGGTTGACAGTAAGTTACTAGTCAATATCATCCCTTTTGTTTGAAGTACCGAAAGGAAATAAGATATTGCGGAGTGATAAATATCTGCCAAAAAGGTGTCCCGTTGTCGTATGTATCACGTGAAACACGTTTTATAAAGTGACCCCAATAATTTATGTGGCTGAATCCATCTCATTTGTGTATCAGTTATTATTTATTTTAATACTAATTGGAGACCCACAATATTCAGCACTACAAATAAAATAACGATGAACGGTATAACGATAATGATTGTATAAATTTACATTGTTACTTTTATTTTTAATTTTTGCTTTTATATCAATTTCATTTAACATGTTATCTTAATAATTATGAATAATAACGATGAACGAAAATTAAAATAATGTATGATATGTTAGAAACACGTAAAAGATATATTATAAATAAAAATGTGATTAATCAACTTTAGGTAAAATAATTGGATTTTTATGTATATTTCATTTAGATTAATATCAATTAATATGAATTTTAATATATGTATTCTATGAATGTGAGAGTGTAATGTATAAGTTAAAAGAAGTAAATTGGTATAAATTAATTTGGTTTTATAAGTTACTATATTTATATAATTACTAATTGTTGACAGGGGTATAAAAGTAATTTCTGATCTTCCATTTTGTAAACATTAAGCATAACAACTAAATGCTTTATAAGGATTTAAGATTTAAGATATTTATTTATTTTGTAATTTTAGATATGTATGACATCTACACATAATGTATGGAGTAATTAGAGCCATGATATACAATAGAGTTTATTGTTTCGTTATGTAATTGTCGTTATGTAATTAAATTTAAACTTTTTTATTATTGTATGAGTTAACATTAAAAAGTTTATAAATATGATTTATAGTATGTAAAATTTCTTTTTTGAGTAAAGTTCAAATATGAAAATTTTCTTTTTTAACCTTACCCAAAAAAATAATAATACATACAATAGATCATATTTATAAGTTCAATACATACAATTAACAAACGAAAATATGTCGCATATAATATTTTAAAATATAAAATTTAATACATAACGAAGCAATAAACACTATATATTATTGTCAAAAATATTGGTCTTGGAATTAGATTTATTGACATTTAATTTATATAAATTGTGTTACATTTGGATTTTAGTAACATTTATTACCAAAATGATGCCATGAAAGCCATATAACCAAAACTTTTTATATCGATATATTATATTATTCGTAATTTACCAATAACTAATTTAATAAATCTAGATTCATACCCGATGGCGAATAACAAAAATCTAGTTGACAAACTAACCAAAATTAAAAAAAAATAAAACAATTTTATATGATGTAATACCTAAAACAGAATCAACCCGACCCACTACACTACGTCAAAAATGGGCTTTGGTCACACATGCTCGAAATCAAATCGTCACACCTTAAAAAATTTATGTGACTAAAGATGTCAAAATAAAATTCACGTCATTATTTGGTCACACATACACTCCAATTGTGTGACCATTCTGAAATGTATTTGCCACACCTTCATACATTTATGTGGCTAAAGGGAACTGATGTTTTTTTGCTTATTATTTAGTCACACATAATTTGGAACGCGTGACCAATGAAGAGTAAGTTTGAAGCATTAGCCACGTTAGACACATAAAGTGTAACAAAAATTGCGCCACACACTTGAATAATGTGACCAAATGCCACTATATGGTCACAAGAAGTAATTGTTTATGTGACTAAATCATGAATTCGAGTTTGTCACACATAATTTCAGTGTAGCCAAAAACAAGTACATATGGTCACTATATGGTCACACACTTGAACACTGTGACCAAATGCCACTATATGGTCACACACTTGAACAGTGTGACCAAATGCCACTATATGGTCACATGAAGTAATTGTTTATGTGACTAAATCACGAAGTCGAGTTTGTCACACATAATTTCAGTGTAGTCAAAAACAGGTACAAGTGGTCACTATATGGTCACACATTTGAACAGTGTGACCAAATGTCACTATATGGTTATATGAAGTAATTGTTTATGTGACTAAACCATGTAGTCGAGTTTGTCACACATAATTTCAGTGTAGCAAAAAACAGGTACATATGGTCACTATATGGTCACACACTTGAACACTGTGACCAAATGCCACTATATGGTCACACACTTGAACAGTGTGACCAAATGCCACTATATGGTCACATGAGGTAATTGTTTATGTGACTAAATCATGAAGTCGAATTTGTCACACATAATTTCAGTGTAGCCAAAAACAGGTACAAGTGGTCACTATATGGTCACACATTTGAACAGTGTGACCAAATGCCACTATATGGTTATATGAAGTAATTGTTTATGTGACTCAACCATGTAGTTGAGTTTATCACACAAGATTTTAGTGTAGCCAAAAACAGGTACATATGGTCACTATATAGTCACACACTTGAACACTGTGACCAAATACCACTATATGGTCACACACTTGAAAAGTGTGACCAAATGCCACTATATGGTCACATGAGGTAATTGTTTATATGTGACTAAATCATGAAGTCGAGTTTGTCACACATAATTTCAGTGTAGCCAAAAACAGGTACAAGTGGTCACTATATGGTCACACATTTGAACAGTGTGACCAAATGCCACTATATGGTCACATGAAGTAATTGTTTATGTGACTAAACCATGTATTCGAGTTTGTCACACATAATTTCAGTGTAGCCAAAAACAGGTACATATGGTCACTATATGGTCACACACTTGAACACTGTGACCAAATGCCACTATATGGTCACACACTTGAACAGTGTGACCAAATGCCACTATATGGTCACATGAGGTAATTGTTTATGTGACTAAATCATGAAGTCGAGATTGTCACACATAATTTCAGTGTAGCCAAAAATAGGTACAAGTGGTCACTATATGGTCACACATTTGAACAGTGTGACCAAATGCCACTATATGGTCACATGAAGTAATTGTTTATGTGACTAAACCAGGTAGTCGAGTTTGTCGCACATGATTTTAGTGTAGCCAAAAACAGGTACATATGGTCACTATATGGTCACACACTTGAGCACTGTGAGCAAATGCCACTATATGGTCACACACTTGAATAGTGTGACCAAATGGTCACATGAAGTAATTGTTTATGTGACTAAATCATGAAGTCGAGTTTATCACACATAATTTCAGTGTAGCAAAAAACAGGTACAAGTGGTCACTATATGGTCACACATTTGAACAGTGTGACCAAATGCCACTATATGGTCACATGAAGTAATTGTTTATGTGACTAAACCATGTGGTCGAGTTTGTCACACATAATTTCAGTGTAGCCAAAAATATGTACAAACAACTACAAGCTATTATTGATAGTTATATAATATATAGTTTTTGGTTTCCAAGCAGAATAACATTTAGCTCACCTTGTTAACATGTTTCTTTGTACCAGGATTGGTTGGGATATGACCCAAGTTCGAATCCCACTCTCAGCTTATTTTTGCATATTAGAGTCATTAATGTAAAATTGTTGGTATATATATATGACATTTAATTTATATATGCTAAATATTTATGTTGTAATTTACAAGGTTAATGTACTACAATAAATGACACTGTAATATAAAATAAAATGTTGAATTCATAGAAATTTAGATACAAATAATTATTCCATAAAATAATTAATTAAAAAGTAATTTACAAGGCTAATATATTACAACATGGTGCGATCACTTGGATCTTGGTATAACAATACCTCTACAGTTGGTTCGATAGTAATCATCTCTTGATTCCTTACCCAAGTCACGTGCATCCACACGTGGCAAAATGTTATCATTGTGTGGGTGAATGACGGTACTAAATTCCTCATCGATTTCATCATATGTATCTCTGTAATTCTTAGGAGGTGTGTTAAAGACAATTGACAACCTTCTATTTAACTGGTTGTTGATGCATCTTGGAGTGTCTGTCAGTTGGTCTATCGAGTTGTAATTAGTGTCGTTTGTTAATTAATAGAAATATAGTTTTTGTTAATGCGACACTCGTGTTTTGGTTTAGGCGACACTTGTCTGAGTGACGCATAGCGACACTTGATTAAGTGACGCATAGCGACACTTAGGTAAGTGACGCATTAAGGCAGCCACATGCGACACTTACCCAAGTGACGCATGTCGGCTGTGTTTTTAGTATAAATAGAAACCTACGGGTTTTAGGCTAGGGTTGACGAAACCCTAGCACCATTTGTCGAAATAGCATCTCTGTAATCGTTTCCAAATCAATATACAAGCCGATTTCTTTGTTTACTTAGTGAATAACTTTCGTTTCGGTTTGTGTTTATTGTTGATATATGCAATTGATTGATTCCGCCTTTCAATTGTAAGTCAATTGTCATCTAGATCCAAGCAATACGCACTTTCAACTGGTATCAGAGCCTTGCGGTGATCAAATTGACGTATTAGAAGCTATTTTGGATTGATTTCGGTTTCAATTGATTTAAGAAATTGCAAATTAATACGGATTTTAAGGTGCAAAGGTGAATCTCAGTCAATATTCATCAACATTCACAGGTTTCGTCCATTAGGGTTCAAGAAATTTGAGTTTCGTTCACGAAAATTCGAATTTTTTAGGGTTTTGGAATTTTACAGCCGTTTTGCGACACTCGACACGTCACTTCGACGCGTCACTTCCTGCGGCACTAGCTAATTCCAAATTAGGGTTATACCGTCACTTGAACGCGTCACTTGAAGCGTCACTTGAGGTCTATACGACACTTCACTTAAGTGTCGTCTACCCTAATCCACCGTCATTAACGTGCGTCACTGTTGCACGTCACTTGATTTTTTAGCGTCACTTCCTTTAGTGACGCCTGTTTGTTTCCTTGCGTCACTTCCTTTAGTGACGCTCTGTTTAATACGTTACTCAAGTACGTCACTTGAGTGCGTCACTTGCTTGATTGAGCGACACTTACCTTTAGTGTCATCAGTCACTTCACCCGTCACTCGATAGCATCACTAACCTAGTGACGCTAGTCGTTGCGACACTACAGTGCGTCACTTACTAAGTGACGCCTTAATTACTAATATTTTTTCGAGTTCTTGTTTTTGCGTACATTTTCAGGTATATCTTCAATGGCAACGGATAAAGAAGATATTAGGGGAATTCGAGAAATGTTAAAGCAGGGCAATGATATTGGTTCAAATAATAAACCTCCTCTTTTTACCGCAGATATGGAGTATGCTTATTGGAGGGATAGATTTGAACAGTTTGTGGACTTTCATTGTCCGGAATTGTGGGGTCCATTGAAACAAAGATATGAGGCTCCTGTATCTGAAGGAAACTATCGTGGTGTTCCTCCACCAAAATCTTTCACTGCTATGACACCTCAGGAGAAGAAAGATTATCAACTGGAAAGGAAAGCACATTCAGCCATATGTATGTGTTTGACAAAGGATGTCATGAGACTGTTCAAAACTCATGACATAACCTATGATTTATGGAAAGCGATAGAGACCAGGTGTGGAGGAAATGAGAAATATAAGGAGGCAAAACTGGAATTAATTAAGAAACAGTATGATTTGTTTGACTCCTTACCTAATGAGACGACAGCTGGACTGTTTACTCGATACTCACAAATTGTGAGCGAATTGACTGAAGGAGGATATACTCTCACTGCACTGGAGATTAATAAAAAGCTATTGGATGTTTTACCAAGTGCATGGGATGTGAAAGTTCAATTCTTGAAGGAAAATCAAGAATTATCTGGGATGACTTTGGATCAACTCATTGGAGTTCTTCAAGCCCATGCTATGGAATTGAAGAAGAAGGAATGCAAGTCAACTGGATTTGTACAAAATCCTTCTCTGTATGGAAGCCAAGTAAATACGGGTAAGAGTTATGGAGGAATGGCATTTATGTCAGATATGAATTCTTCATCATATTCAGCTGTGGAGACTCATGCGGCGTATGTTTCCGGTACTGCTTGCACAAATCAAGGAACCCAACAACCGGTTTCAGCATCACCAGCAATTCAAGAGCAAGCTGCGATTTATACAGCTTTTATTAGCTCTTATAAGGATTTGGTTACTCAACCAAATACTACATTGGAAATGACCAAAGAAGACTATGCTCAACTGGATGATGATGATTTGGAGCAGATGGATTTGAACTGGAACATAGCGATGATTTCCAGAAGAGTTCAAAAGTTCTTGCAACGAACGGGCAGAAAAAGTTTGGAAGGAAATGGGAAGACTGGGTTCGGGTTTGATAAAAGTAAGGTTCGATGCTATAACTGTCAGAACCTTGGTCATTTTGCAAGGGAATGTGAGAAACCTAGGATGCCATCATCAGGTTTTACAAAGCCAGATCCTCCCAAAGCAACTGAGAAAGAGGAAGCAAAATCGTTGGCTGCAGACAATGCCTTGATCGTTTTTGAGCCAACTACCTTTGATTGGAGTGCACAAGCTGAAAAGTTTCAATGTCTAATGGCTCACATCACTCCTGAGGTAACAAATGAACCTGTTGAGCCTTTTAACTGTGTTTCGTGTATTAATCTGACTGAATCCCTTGAGGTCTATCAAAAGGACAATCAAAATTTGCGGGACAAGATAGTTAAGCTTAATGAATCTAATAATTTTTTATTAGAAAATGAAAAACTTTATGAACAACATCTTGAAGCTCATAAATTAGATACCGAAATTTTTAAGGCCAAGGTCTTTAGTCAACAAGACGCAATTAAAAGTTATCTAACTGAGATTGAATTGTTGACAAAAGAATTATCTGATTTAAAAGATGAGTTTGAGAATCATAAAAGTAAAATCTTAAGTTCAACCTCCGCAACACAAGTCTTTAATGAGATAGTTAGTAAACAAGGGACTAGCGGCAAAAAGAAGGAAGGCCTTGGTTATAACCAAGTACCACCACCTTCTAATGCTGAATATTGTCCCTCAATTGCTAAACAGGGCCTTGAGGAGATTTCAGTCGATTATACCAAGTTATATGGTATTAAGGCCAAAGAAGTCAAGCTTAACAAACTGACAACGGAGAAAACCAAGAGGCAAGAGTATCCATTGCCTCAGTTTGTTAAAGCTAAGTCTCAAATTCATACTGATGACATTGTTGTGATAGAGGATATTACTGATCAGGAATATCCTGAGTTTAAGAAGGTTGAGGCTAAACCTGAAAAACAGATTTTAAAAGTTGAACCTGTAAACAAGGTTCAAAATAAAAGGGAAAATAAGTTTTTAAATGAGAAACTTCAAAAGTCACCGACAAATGTTTTAAAACATAAGATGACAAGTGAAAAAGTTCAAGTTAATAAAACTTTAGCCTCACCCTCTAAACCAAGACCAGCACTTTCTAAAACATGTACAGCCTGTCCATGTTCTAAAAATGTTGTGTCACATCCTCCAGTACACCCTCCGTCTCTACAATTTCATGAGACTCGTTCTTGTTTCTATTGTAAGAAACAAGGACATTTGATCCGTGATTGTCCCAAACTTTCTCATCAGCGGTATGGGAGAGATATACCTAGGACATCTTTCTATAGAAATTCTTTTTCGAAATCACCTCCTAGGCATCACTCTGACTCTCCCAAGCCGGCAAAGAAAGTTGTTAGTGTTGGACAAAATATTTTGTTAAAACCAAAGTCCAACACTATTTCAAAGCCAAATCCCGAACCATCAAAGGTTTGGAGGTTAAAGGAGTCTATTACTGACTCCAACGTCATCAATGATAACACATCAGATTCAAAATCTGATTTGTTTAAAAATAAAGTTTTATCTGATGTGCTTATTGTTGATGACTATGGTCGACCTAAGTCTGTAAAGGCTTGGGTCACCGTTTCTCACTAATCTCCTCATATTAATGTGTTGCAGCAGTCTGAACGGATAAAAGATAGCGAATGGTTCATGGATAGTGGCTGCTCGCGACACATGACGGGTGATGTGTCTCTCTTAGTGGATATTAAACCATATGCGGGAGGTCACGTTGCCTTTGCTGGAGATACGGGAGGAACAATTTCAGGGAGAGGTACGCTAACCAATGGAAAGGTTAGCTTTGAAAATGTAAACTATGTGTCCGCGCTTAAGCATAATTTGTTAAGTGTATCACAAGTTTGTGATAAGGATTATACCACATCGTTTACAAAAACCGAGTGTGTCATATTGAAGCCAGGGTACGTTATTCCGGAGGAATGGGTTGTAATGCGTGCTCCAAGAAGAAATGACACATATATAATGAATATGCGAACTGTGGAGACTACCAGCGAACACACTTGTCTCCTTTCGAAGGCTTCAGAGAAGGAATCACTCCTTTGGCACAGACGTATGGGACACATTCATTTCCGTAAAATGAATTTCCTAGTTAACAACGACTTGGTTCGTGGAGTTCCGAAACAGTCTTTCGCCTTGAAAGATGACTGTGTTTCTTGCCACAAGGGCAAACTCCACAAGAAGTCCCATAAGTCTAAGGTAGTGAATTCCATAAATGCTCCGTTAGAACTATTGCACATGGATCTTTTTGGTCCTGTGTCTACAAAGAGCATAGGTGGTCGTTCTTATTGTTTAGTGGTAACAGATGACTACTCACGCTTTTCGTGGGTCTACTTTCTCGCAACTAAGGATGAGACAGCGGGTATTTTAGTCTATTTGTTGGATAAGTTGGCAAATTTGTGCAACTTAAAAGTGAAGAGGCTGCGGAGCGATAACGGAACCGAATTCAAGAACTCAACTCTTGAGTTATTTTGTGCTTCTCGAGGTATTGAACATCAATTTAGTGCTCCGAGAACACCTCAACAAAATGGAGTTGCTGAACGGAAGAATAGAACAATTATTGAAACCGCTCGCACCATGTTAGCGGATTCCAAATTACTTATTATCTTCTGGGCTGAAGCAGTAAATACTGCTTGCTATGTATTGAATCGGGTTCTTTCAGTTAAAAAGAAGAATAAGACTTGCTATGAGCTTTTCAACAATCGCAAGCCGAATCTGCAGTTTCTGGAACCCTTTGGATGTCCGTGTCTAATTATGATTACTAAAGATCGTGTCCCTAAGTTTGGCGATAAAGCCGTTGAAGGAATGTTTCTCGGATATTCGGTCAACTCTCCAAACAAACGGGTATACAACAAATCAACGAACGAGATCGAGGAACACTTTGAGGTCAAATGCCTACGGTATACGGAACCACCTCAAGGAAAGGGTCCGGATTGGTTCTTTAATTATGGGAATCTTTTCAGTTCTTTTAATGTTCCGGAGGATGATGTCACTGAAGATTTAATCACCATGCTTCATGGACTCGATGTTTTCCAACAAACATCTTCTTCTTCTACATCCAATCCTATACCTGATACAACATCCACTCCTTCACCTACTCCAACACCAGATATGCCTGCCTCAACATCCACTACTTCCCCTGCATCTGTTGCTACACCTTCACCACAAATAACCACTATTCCATCTGCTTCAAACCCCGTTAATACCGAGGATCTTCCGAATGATCCTAATATGCCTCCATTGGAGGATGCAGCAGAAATGGAATATTCTCACTTCTTCTCTAATGAAGAAAACGAAGATGCTTCTGCCACTGAAGGGGATCTGAATAACTTGGAATTAAATCTTGTGCCAGATGCTATTCCAGTTACTAGGATACATAGGAATCACCCTGTTGAAAACATCATTGGTGATCCCCATTCATCTGTTCAAACTAGACGTCAGGCGAAGCAAACTGCTGAAGATACGGATACTTCAGCTAATCAGGTTCTGGGATTTATGGCAACCGTCAACTCTTGCCATCTTTCCCAAACTGAACCGAAGAAAGTAGCGGAGGCCTTGCAAGACCCATCCTGGGTCGAGGCCATGCAAGATGAACTGCAGCAATTTCACAAGCTGCAAGTGTGGACGCTTGTTCCCTTACCCAAAGGTGCAGATCCGAAAGGCACTCGATGGGTATATCGCGTCAAGAAGGATGATAGAGGAGTTGTCACGAGGAACAAAGCAAGACTAGTTGTTCAAGGGTATACTCAAATTGAAGGACTGGATTATGATGAGGTTTTTGCCCCAGTCGCCAGATTGGAGTCCGTCCGTATCTTTTTAGCATTTGCATCATTTAAAGGGATTCGCGTCAAGCAACTTGACGTTAAAAGCGCTTTCCTTTATGGTAAAATTGATACGGAAGTTTATGTTCAACAGCCTCCAGGCTTTGAAGATTCGGTGCATCCAAATTATGTCTACAAACTCAATAAGGCATTGTATGGACTTCATCAATCTCCACGCCTATGGTATGACAGGCTGGCTACTCATCTGGTGGACAATGGATTTACACGAGGCACCATCGACAGTACCCTTTTCACAAAAGGAAAAGGCGATGATTTGTTACTTGTTCAAGTATATGTCGATGATATCATCTTTGGATCGTTGAATGAGGCTCTATGTAAAGAATTTGAAGAGGTCATGAAATCAGCTTTCGAGATGAGTGCAATGGGAGATCTCACCTTTTTCTTAGGTGTGCAAGTTGAGCAGTCATCCAAAGGCATGTATATTCATCAGTCAAAATATGTCCATGACATGTTGACACGATATGATATGCTCACTTGTAAACCTTATGGAACTCCTATTGAACTCAACCATAATCTTGGACCTGCTGAGGATGATGAGGACTGCAAAGAAAAGGATTATCGTTCGATGATAGGTTCTCTTATGTACCTCACTGCCTCAAGACCTGATATCGTTTTTGCTGTCTCCATTTGTTCACGATATCAGGCACGCCCAAAGGTTTCTCATATGAAGGCGGTGAAGCGGATTTTTGGTTATCTCAAATATAGACCTACACTTGGTCTATGGTATTCAAATGAGAAGGACTTCACGCTCTCTGCCTACTCCGATTCAGACTATGGCGGCTGCAACATCAATAAGAAGTCTACCACAGGAGGATGTCAGTTTCTTGGAACCCGCTTGGTGTCTTGGCAATGCAAAAAGCAGACTACGGTTTCTACTTCCACAACTGAGGCCGAGTACATTGCTGCTGCAAGCTGCTGCTCTCAAGTTCTTTGGATTCAGCATCAACTGCGCGACTACGGGTTACTCTTAACTTTAACTCCTATTTATATTGATAACACTGCTGCCATATCTATTACACGAAATCCCGTACAACACTCTAAAACCAAACACATAGAAATTAGGTTTCACTTTATACGGGATTGCTATGAGAAACACCTCATTGACCTTGTCCATATTGACACCCTGCAACAAAACGCTGACTTATTCACTAAGGCTTTCTCAAGAGCCCGCTTTGATGAATTAGTCAACATGATCGGTCTTAGGTTCTTTACCACGAAAAAGTAATTTGTGACTTGGATATATTTAAAAGTACTGTTATTATTAAAAAAAAAAAAAAAAAAAAAAAAAAACGCAACTGCCACTCTTTATACTTACTAGTATATAGGAAATGCAAGGTTGCTACATTTTAAAAATAGACGGTAAAGTTGTGTCTGTAAACAACTTGGGATATGATAGTACATCGGGTGACATGCATAAAACTGGAATTTTTAAGGTTTATCTTTGATGTGTCAGTAGATTTATCTGACGTATTAAAAACAGTTTTTATAAACATTATCTTCATCATACGATATATTAGTAGGCATGTTATACAGAACACTTTGAGATGTCCTAAGAAGCTTAATCAATAATTGTCTATTTCATGTGGTACAACATTATTAGATGTATGACAAAAAGTCTTAAATTCTTACTTATACTAGACATGTTTTTTGTGAAAGATGTTTATATGATTTCATTTGGGGGTATATATTGACAGTCTCCTCTGTTATACGTAAGTATAGACCTGGTTTCTGTTAATATATATTTTAAAATTAAGCAAACACAAGTCAAAGTACTTGAAAAGTCTTTAAAAAAAAAAAAAAATTAAGATACCTTACAAGGTCGCCAAAAAGGTTTGACCAAGTTTGGTTTTGCTTAAACCTGGATCAAGTTATGTCGCTCTGTTGTACGTAAGTACAGACCTGTCACCGCTGACTTGATTCTTAAAATTGATTTTCTTATATTCTATCTGTAACTCAAAACATGGTCTATGTTTTAAGTTAAGATGTATATCTATGATGGGAACCACAGCGAAATAAACATACCAATAATAATAAACTACCTCTTAGTCGTACGTATAACATGTTTAAGTGGACAAATATACTAATAATCGTTTTTGAAATAATTTTTATAAGCAGTGTTTTTTAGTATATCAAGTAAATTTTAAGAGGACAAAGATACTGATGATTGAAATAACACTTACTGTTCCTAATAAATGCATGTTATTCCGATATGATCCCTAATCAGACTTTATCAACTCCGTCACCAAAAAGAACGTGTTAATTCTCTAAGTGGTTAATTTAAAGTGAAGAGGTTCCCTTATCTCTGATCTATCGGATCGTTATCTCAATACCTACATGTGGTATCAGTTATAAGAATAATTGTTCATTTACATTTTCTTGTATATGTCTTATTCTCTCTAAGTTAGTGTAATGTAGTTATTATCCAAGTTGCAATTACATTTTCAAATTTAAGTACCGAAATCACAACGCGAAACCATCGAAGAAATCGCAAAATTTTCACTTTAAGTGAACTGTGCGTCACTTTCATAAGTGACGCTCCGAGTGACGCATACGATATTGCGTCACTCACTCAAGTGACGCAGTCAGTGCCGGGATAAGTTACGCTATAAGTGTCGGGTTGAGTGACGCATACAAGGGTCGGTGTATAAATACCCCTTCCCCACGACACTCAACCTCACCACTTTTCAAAAACATATACCGTCACTTCCACTGACACACCGACACTCTCATTGTCTCTGCGTCACTTACACTGTGCGTTCTTTCGTCGATTGATTCGTGCTTTCTACGGATTGCTAGTGTGCTTTGTTTATACATACTTGTTCTCCTCACTCCTACGATCCATTTGGTATTAACCTTAACCTTTTTCTCTTTTTAATTTTTCTGTAAATTTAAATTAGGGTTACGGTTAGGGTTTCGCTAAGTAAATCGTTCGATTAAATGCTTATATGTTAGTGTTTTGATGTAATAAAGGGTGTGTATTATTCGTCTCTACCTTGCGCACACCCCAGTTATTTTGTTTTTCAAAACCCCTAAATTTTGAATTCTGGGTATGAACAGTGCACGATGATCTTCATCGTCGCGACACTTCATGCGTCACTTACCTCAAGTGACGCTACTTAGTAATTTTGTAACCCATACCGTCACTTCACAAGTGACGCTTGATTTTGCGTCACTTCGTAAGTGACTCATGTAGTGACGCATATACTTGCTTTACCTGTTTAAACCGTCACTCCTTCCAGTGACGCCTTTACATGCGTCACTACCCCAAGTGACTGTCTAAGTGACGCTTATGTATATCCGTCACTTATACCGTCACTTCTTAAGTGACTGACTTAGGATACCGTCACTAGTTTAAATGTCGCATGTTCTTCACCCGTCACTTGCCAAGTGTCGTATACTTTAAACCTTCAATTTCAAACGTCACTTACATCAGTGACGCTTGATAGCGTCACTTCCAGTCAGTGACGCTACAAATTGATTTCAATTTTAAACACTGTACCTTACGACACTTCCTAAGTGACGGTAGTGACCATGCGTCACTTACCCTAAGTGACGCCTAAAGTCAAAATTTGTTTTCCAACCTTTCTGTGTTCGGGCTAACTTCCTAACGTCTTTGGTTACTTTTATTTGTTTTTTTTTAGCTTACAGATGGCCGGGTTACAGGATTATTACCGCCGTACCAACACCCGACATAATATTACGGCATTCCTTGAGTCTACTCATGCGAATTCAGCGCCGTTCAGGCCTATGATCGATTTTCTACGCAGATCAAGGATCTTTTATGCCATCACTGCTTCGACTCCTGTGTACATGAATCAAATTGAGGAGTTCTATGATCATGCTGTGGTCCGAGTTCAGGGTGATGTTCCCCGCATAGTTTCGAATATGTTTGGGGAGGAAATCGAGATAACCGAAAACTCGATTAGACGGGTTCTTCGTTTTGATGACAACTCCACAATGCCCACCATCTTCCCCACCACGTTTATCTACGGGGGACTTCAACGGATGGGTTATCCAGCAAACCAGCTTTCCGACTTCAGGAAGCAATACCTCTGCCGGGTTTGGAGGTATCTTTGTCATATTATTATCGTTTGCTTATCTCCGAGGAAGGGGGGGTATGATGCGGCTAGTCATCTGACTTTGTCGCTTATGTTAGCTCTAGTATATAATAAGCCGTATAACTTTAGCGGCTATATTTTTGGGAATATGGTAGAAAACATCAGGGCTGGGAAGGATAAATGGCTACAATATCCTCGTTTTGTGCAGCTCCTGCTAAATGACCTGGATCTCGGTATTGCACCAGATTAGAGGTCTCTTTTGGTCCCTACGCCGATGCTGCTGCGAGTCTTTAATGACTGCAAGCTCGCGCCAAAGGGCGAGCCAGTTTTGGCAGATCGTGACCTTTTCGGGCACATAGTAAACGAAAACTACGTTGCGCCGCACGATCATGAATTTTTGGATGATGTCGTGCCTCCGGTCAACGAGGACGACTTAGTTGATGCCAATATTGCTCAAGATCTCGAAGATATTGATCAAGTTGATCGAGTTGAGGCAGAATCTGACGACGGTGGGCCCACTCCTCCTGATTCTGAGG